>CAKNWT010303140.1:0-12978 GCA_932066315.1 Andricus coriarius | reverse complement strand
ACCTATAGCGTTATACTCATGTTGGGGTCAAAATTTTCGGAAAAGGCGTCACGTATTTTTTGAATGACACTTATGTAAGTATTTTGAAATGAAGGTTTGTGTATGACGAAAGCTCAGAAATAATAAATTTCAAATCTCATGGGTTCAACACTCTAGATCTGAACGAATTTGTGTCCCGAATTAACACTAGTAAAATTTTTCATGAATTATTTGTCATTTTTCACTAAAAATTCTAGCAAAAAATATGACTCATTAAAATAATTGCTTACAAATAATGATCAGTAGTTTTTTTAATAAAGTTGCACATTTCTCACTTGTTACTAATTCAGATTTAAAAAGAAGTTCCAATCATTATTTTCTTTATTGCTATCATGAAAAAGTTATGATTACAATTAAATGTGCTTAAAGTTGTAATTTGCATCTAAATTTAACTACATGTTTTGTAACAAATAAGACGCTCGATATCATACACGTGAAGCTTTAATTTTAAAAGTCAATAAGATATTCAAAAGTTATACTAAAACTATAAGATTTTTGCGATTTCTTTAACCTTGCTAAATGTCAAAATGAATCATAAAAATCTAAATGTTTTAGTTTGCAGTCGGGCTTTACTTGTGTTAAAGTTTCTGGCAGGGTGTTATTATAATATTATAAAATTTTTTTTTAATTTCCTGCAGATATTGATTTTGCGTCATTTTTTGTCAATAATTATAAATGGATGCTGATTAGATTGTTAATTGGATATCTTTTGTCTGTTAAACCCAGACTATAGATCACAATCAATTTAAAAAAGATATAATAACGATAATAAATGATTGCGAATTCATCTCATTACATAAATTAATATTAAAGTCATAATAATTATTTTTTAAACAAAAATTTCTAAACTTGTAAAATTTTGTAACAGGTTATATATGTAGCTGTATATCTAGCAAAATAAGTTCATAATTTTTTTTTCATAGTTTAAATTTGAAAATTATGCAATTTTAACCATTTGGATGGAGATAATAATGATTAGTTATAATTATGAGAATTTTTTTAATATTCGTTTTTAATTGGGTCCCAAAAGCCACTTCCGGCGCTCGCGCTTCTCGCTACACATGGTCGTATTCTCCGAACGTCTCATGCCTACTTGAAATCCCTATCAATCATAGTTACAAAGATAATTGTGAACGCTTACAACTCGTTAAAGTTCGCAAAAAAGTAATTCGGAATATCCTGGTTAATATATTTTCGAGAAAAAGTAAAGTGATTAATTGATATTTTCAATTTGTAGTGCAGAGTGATAACCTTGTCAAATGATCTGCGATGATAGAGATTTCGTCGAATCTATGTTTGATAAGATGTGAAGATTTTTTCACAATCTTTATATAGTGTTGAAAGTTTGGAGAATTAAATAAAAGACACTATGGATCGATAAACGATTGAGAACCAATTGAATCGGAGAAAAAAATCGTACAAACCATACTCCCTCCAAAAAAGCTACACATTTTGCTAATTTACTCGTAAGAAAAGAATCGCACATAAACACAGCTTATACCATGATAAAGCTCACTTGATTCCGCTTAAAACTAGTCCCCATTTGTTTATGTACAAAAATTGGTTTGGAAAATATCCTCTGCGAAATGATGAACACCGTGTCTTTTTCGCGTCACTCTGTCCTTGCTTGACTTTCGATGACACCTTTGAACTGAACAGTTTGAAAAATTTGAGAAAACTTATATTGATGCATTAATATTTTAGCTACACATACGTAAAAACAAAAGTGCAATATATTAATAACAATTAACGTAAAATGAATTTGAACATGACTATGCTATCTCTCGTAATATACGTAGTAGAGAGTTATATTTTGGCTTGAAGTGCTTGGAAAATTTCAGCAAATGCAATCGGATAATAAATAGGAATGACAATCTTAAAACCTATTAATTAATAACAAATAAACCTGGAAGATCGATGGATGAGAGTGTGAGTGTGAGGATACTATGGACTTTGTCACTATGGGATACCATAGCCAAAATATAACTTAATCATGGCATAAGCTGTGTTTTTATGCGATTTTTTCCATACGAGTAAATTACCGAAATGTCCAGCTGTTTTGGAGGGGCCTTCGTACCGTACGACTTAGCCTACTATTTTTTATTTAGTAGGCTAAGTCAGGCCCTATTTAATTTGTACAAGGAAGACGTTTCTGGAAAGATGAAACTTCTAGGAAGTTTTATATTTCAACTCTCTTTTTCTAAAGATTTCCACAATAAAATTGTTTAGTATTAAGAGCTCCAGATTTTGATGTTGTTCAATTTAGGAAGACTTTCAGTTTTGAACTATTTATTCTGTTTACTTTTTAAATTTCAGATTGAACGACAGGTTTCTAAGTTTTGCCTAAAATAATCGCAAATTGCAGACCTTTTTTAAGATAATAACTTTAAAAGATATATTTATAAAATATAGTAAGAATTTCAATTTTCAATGTTCTACACCTGGACTTTGCCTCGGCTGCTACTCGATTTTGCAAACTCACGCTCGGCCGTAAAAGACTACTTCACTGCCTTGATGCGCAATATACTATTATTTCCAAGCGGAATAATTATACACTATTTAGGAAAACATAAAAAATGTTTTAATAATTTATTGTGTTTTATAAAAATTTGCAAAAAAGTTGTTAGCTACAAGGAATATTTAATATTTAAAGTCTATCTATAATTAATATGATACGTGAAATCAGTACTGAGTAAGTTCTCCTTGTCTTCTATGAACTAGGTTTCTGCTCTTTCTCTTTGCAAATCTCTTTCGTTCTTCATTCCCGCTTCCAGAGAATGACTCCGCCACTGTTCGTATTATGAAGAGCTAAATTCCACGAGGCAGCGGGCACTCTCATCAGCAGCTGTCGCCTCTACTTGTTGAATCGACGTAACCCTTCTCATTCTGCATATGCTTACCCCTCCCCCCACCCTTACTCGCTCTGTTGAGTACTTCCTTAACATTTTACAGGCAATCTATATATTATGGGAAATAATACTTTCTACCTTCAAAGTCTGCATCCTCTTTCCAATGCATACCGACATCGACAAATTTTTAGGAGTTCGTGTCCATGCTCATACTAATAATTCTGTCGTACAAACTTTAATTAAAGTACAAAAGCCCAATCTCACTCGAACTGACAAAATGGAGAAAAACTGTTGCCCAAACAACTCATATATCGAATAAAATTTGGATTTATCCAGATATACTATTGGGGTAAAAAACGTGCTGTTTCATATTTTGCATTAAAATTAATGTCTAACAATTTCTATTGTTTAGTGTAAGGCGGCTCTGTGTGTTCAGCGACTATTTCTAACTTACCCGAACGATTGTCGCTAGTGAATAGCCGAATCTAGTCGGGACTTATTTCCCTTGGATCACCGATCCGTGCTCGAACTATTTTACAAGTGTTACACAAGAAAAGATGTGGGAAGTTCAATGTGGATTTATGCCAGGAAGATCATGTGCGCATTAAATATTTAGCTTGAGACGGATCACAGAAAAAAGTCGGAGAATAAACAAAAAAGTTCTCTGTGCATTTGTTGACCTGGAAAAAGCATTTGATACGGTGGATAGAATTAAGCTTTGGGAAGTTCTGAAAGAATACGGAATTAATAGTTGACTCCTAAGAGCAATACAAACAATATGTTATGCAGGTCGTAAAGCGAGTGCAAGGGTGAATTGATAATTGAGTTATTGTATTGATGTTAGGCAAGGTGTTAGGCAAGGATGTGCTATGTCCTCTTGGCTGTTTGTTATATTCATGGATAAGTGTCTAAGAATGGCCCTCTCCGACGAATCAGGTGTGGATCTCTGGACAGTGAAGATGCGTGGGTTAGCATTCGCAGTTGATAAGGTTATTACGGGATAATCAGTCGATGGCTTGTAGAGAATGTTGAACGGGCAGAATACTAGCATGAAGATCATGGGTCTTTAATTTAAAGCAAATAAAACAAAAATTATGGTGTTTTCGTGGAAAGGGTGAGAAAACAGTGTGCAGCATTGTCTTAGACAAATAGAGGATAGAACAAGTTGATAAGTACGTGTATCTTGGCAGTTTATTTACTACATATCGAAATCCCCTCTTCCATTATAGACGTTAACCCTGAGATCATGCCTCCCAAGGCCCTAATTATCCCAACTTTCAATGAGCATCCAGCTAAAGCGCAACGTACTCAATTCTATGGGTCCTCTAAAACTCATACCGTCTGCAGCTGGCTTTTTATTTGAAGCGTTCGTATTTGTTAGTTGAACATTTAAACAAGGAACAGGAACACCTTAGAAAACTTTCCAGAGCAAAAGTGATTACTGTCAGTCGAGTTTTAGATTCAAATATTATCGAATGTACGTACATTTTTTTGGAGTCGACAAGAAAAATTTGTTTCTCAGTTTATAAATGAACAAAGTGTTTAAAACAAGTATTTCTTAATCAACTTGGCTTTGTTTATAATTTTGGCTGTAATATAATTTTCTATAAAATGTCATATGTGTCATTGTGTCGAACAGAAATCTTCTTCTTATACGTTTTTGAAAAATTGGCTGTGTGTTTAGTTTAAAAAACTACACGGAATAGTACACGCAATTGAAGATATTACAGTTCGTCCGCGGCCTAACCCCTCTAGCGCACTATATACAGAGGCCAACTCAGAACAGAAATCAGTCCTATACTTGAAAATGTAAATTTATTTATATATTATAAGTACATTTATTTACTAAGTTTTAAACAGCTACTCCCCGCAATCTGGTATTCTGAATGCTAACGTTTGAGGAACTAAACGTCCTCATGGCATCATGCATGATAAGATTCGGTTCGGTGCTGCCCAAACGTTATTGAATAACAGGTTGTACATATATTACGTTACGCGATTTCCGTTTGTTTAAATAAAGATGAGAATAAAGTTCCCGTTAAGTCAAAAAGGAATGGTTACTGGACTACTGCAAACTCTGCAAAGTTCCCAATAGAATACTATGAACTATATGCTTCGATTAAGACGGCGTCCATATGACAACTGCGACGCGATATATAGATTTCCATTATTGATGCTAGGAATTTAAGTAATTTATGATTCCTATTATTATTTTTTTTGAAAACAAACTTTTGATGAAAGACTTTAGTATCATTTTTGCAAAGGTTGACGTACTTGAATTGTGAAAGATAACGTATGAAGTGTATAAACTTACTTTGAAGTATTAAAAGTTAGGTTTTATGCAGGAGAGATCAAAATTTTTAATGATTGGTGTGTAGTTTCCCGTTCCTTACCATGTTTTCTGCATCTGTTCCTGAAATTCGGTAATCATTGAAAAATGTGTGGACTGGACTGAATATAAAACTCTTCGATCTCATTTTCTCCATGTAATACTATCAAAGCTACACTGTTAGAAATATCTGGTTGAATTTTCAACCACATGAGGTTGAAGTTTTATAAAATTACCGTTGTTGAAATTTCAACTACTTGTGAATGAAAAATTAGCTACACGTGTAATTGAAATTTCAACCATGCAGTTGAAATTTCAACCACATGTAATTGAAATTTCAGTAATGAGAAAATTTTTTTTTCGGCACAATTATTGAATTTCAAGGCAATTATAATTTTTCAAAAATCTTAAAGAAAACCCATGAAGATTCCTGAAAAATACTGTGCTTTGAAATTCACTAACTGTACCGAAAGAATTCTGATAAGGAATCAGTGAGTTGTTTTGTACGTTTGTGTCGTGTGATCCATGAGATTAACAAAGTGCATATAATATTTAGGAAAATAAGCAGCTTTGAACAAGAAAAGCAAAAGGTTCGTTGGAATTATATTACCATAATTAGTTGCGCGCCCAATCAAACTTTTTAACACTCGTTTTTGTAAACATAACCTAAAAAGCATACAGCAGTTAGTACCAATAGTCTGAATGAAATTTTCTCATTATGATAATATTAATCCAACGTACCTTTTGTTTTCTTCTTTTCCTGAATATTATATGTCCTTTATTAATTTCATGGATCTCACGACACAAACCTACGAAATAACTCCTCGTGGGACTTCATCTCATTGGGGTCTGACCTGGCCAGAAGTATGAGATTGTGTATGCGCAAATGTCTCATTGAATTTTCAACTACATTTGGATGAATTTTATTTCAACTCCTTGGATGAACGAGATTTCAAACACAAAAGTGGTTGAATTTTCAACATATTTCTAACAGAGTAGTTTTTTTTCTTCTACCTTAACAGTCTGGTCTGGTCCAAGTCAGGTGTTAATCAGTTTTCCAAGACATAAACCTTTCTGAGTATTTATCAGCAAAATTTTGGTAAAACTTTATAGCATTTTGAATTTAATCAATTTTGCTTGCTTGCTTGTACTGTTTTAACAAAATATTCATGTCTTATTCGTTTCTGTAAAGTTACATATTTTATAGAATTATCTGGCTTTATATGCTATGCTTGGTAATATCTGATCCCTGTAACTATATTATAGCCTCTTGCCGTTCAGATTGGCGGTCAGGTGTGTGTGTGGAATGAGCAGGGCAGGGGACATCGGTGGCACACTTTAAATCGCTGGTACTGACTCACAGGCCAACCACGAGCAACAAGGCAACGACACACTTTAGCGAATATAGTCAGTTCGCCACTCCCACTATCTCATTGGGCGGGCGATTCTCAGTTGGAGTTACTCACCTCTTCTTTTTCTTCTTCTCACTTCACCCTCTTTTATTTTCCTTTGTCTATTTTGCCAATTCAGCAGGTGGCCACATGATATACGAGAGTTTAGTCACAAAACATAAAACCAAGTCTCTGGGTCAAGATCAATTGCTAGCTCAACTTATACTTGCTCCAACTTCCTGAAATAATTATTGAAGGGCCACTCACTATATCATTTATTTATTCATTATCTTTTAACGTTTAGGTGAAATGACAATTTCCCCACCTTATTAGGATATGGTAAACTGTTTAACTGCAGACCAACAAGTAAAATTTGATCTTTTTTTAAATTTATATGCCATCTGTAAAATGAAACATTACAAAATAATTTAATAGGTTTCAAAATATTTAAAATAAAATATGTGGGACCAACTTTACCAGCCAGAGCCCGAACAACATATCCAAGTGATTACTACGGGTCGACGTTTTTTGCCGATTTTTGGCTCATTATACGCTGCCAAAGTCGGGCCAACTATGGCTATACTTAAAGTCGGCACAACTACCGAAATGATAACTTGGGGTCGATATTGTTTGCCGAGCATTGGCGCATCATATGCTACCAAAGTTAAATCAACCACTGTTGGTCAAATATTATCGTGCTGAAATAATAATAATAATAATAAATATTTATTGATACTTTTGACGATTTTTACATATATATAATTACAAATAGTGATATCCAACTATCAAATTCCAAATGCATCAATGGGTGAAGTGCAGTACAACCTAACCTACTTAATCGTTGTATCAAACGCCACATAAAACTGATTAAATCTTTTTTTCTTGTAATACCACTAGCTATTTCATGACACCTAGCACTGCACATTGCGTCGTTTTACGTCATTTTTCCGTTATAATTTCCTTTTTTAATAAGGATTGTAAAAATATCACAAACATGATGCACCATCCCACAACTTTAAAAAACATAGCTTTACATCACTCTTTTTACCGCACTGTATTTACTTTCCACTTGCGCATAAACTCTCACTGCACTTACTTTCATAACTTTTTATCGCAGTAACTGGTAAATATTTACGAAGGATACGAATTATTCGGAATACTTGCCCTCTTATACTGAATCAGTGAAAATGTCACTGGTTGAATCAGTATTCTGATTTATCACTGGTAAACCAGTGATTTTCCCACTATGACTGGGTGACCCATGAAGTGACTCAACTGAAACAGCGTTATTGAATATACTAGTGACGTTAAATGATAGATTTAACCAGTGGCATAAAGCTCCACGTGGCCAAGACGTGAAGCTCCAGTCGTCTAGTATGCGCGTAACGCCAGTCGGTTCTCTGCATTTCTCGAGTAAAAAGGAACTTTATTGTGTAACAATTTTTGTGTTAGAAATATTTGGGCCTGGCTGTAATAAGCAACTTGGGTTTAACTTTGAGTGAAGCGACAAATTGACGTAGTGACGGACTTTCCCAAAGTTAGGAGCGATCTATTATATCCTATTGATCTATTATATTGCAGTCCAGCTCTCACTTATTATTGTGAGAGTAAAGTGCGGGTTTTAAAAGATAATTTTGCAAAGGTTAACACAAAAGTGATGAATGATAAGAGTCAAGCTAACCAGTTGACGGACGACAACGCATATGACCATAACTATGACTACTGGTACTAAGTAACCAGTGAACCTCATTGATTTAATCAGTGACGGAATTCCACTGAGTGTACCAGTGAAATCTCACTGATTATCAGTGACACACTTTGGCTCTTTCAACCAGTGAGATTTCACTAGGGAGACGTCATAGCCTGGTATGAAGATGACGTCTATACTAGGTGACAATGACGAAAATTCGCGCATAATTTCGCGCCTGTTTACCAAATAGTTGGCCCAACTTTGGGCCAAAGTCAAGCCACAGTTGGGTAAAAGTATAGTTATTTCTAGATTAAAAACATCACCTCTTGTTTTTTTCTTCAAATTTGAACACCCATCCCATTAGCAGCTTGAATTTAATATTCTTATTCACAGCTAAAAACAGTAACCAAAAACAAATGCACCGTATATTTTTCACAAGTAAAAGAAATTTTAAAGAATGTTATTAAAAAAATGGAAGTAAACAATATTAACCAAATTAAAAAAAATGGATCTACACCTTCTTCCTCGAAGAGAGCCATTCTTAGATACTTATCCATAAATATGATAAATAGCCATGAAGACACAACGCATCCTTGTTTCACGCCTTGCATAATATCGAACCAGTCACTCAGTTTCCCATTAACCCTTATACTCGCTTTACTACCTGTATATATTGTTTTTATTGCTTGTAGGAGCCATCCATTGACTCCTTAGTCTTTAAGGACTTCCCAAAGTTTACTTCTATTTACCTTGTCAATTGCTTTTTCTAGGTCAACAAATGCACAGAAAACTTTCTTTCCTACTCTCGAACTTTTTTCTGTGATCTGTCTTAAGCTAAATATTTGATCTGTACATGATCTTCCGGACATAAATCCACTTTGGACTTCCCATATGTTTTCTTCTATAATTTTCATTACCCTACGAATTTTTTGAGTATTTTGAGAATTTTTGAGTATATTTTACTTACGGTACTTAATAAGCGGATACCTCTGCAATTATTGCAATCGCCTGGGACTTCTCCCGTCTCGATACATAAATTTATCAATTCGCACAACCTGTCAGGTATGTACTCGCCACCGTATTTAGGCATTTCAGCGCTAACAGTGTCTACACCAGCAGCCTTATCGTCTTTTAACGTTCTTAATTATATCTCAAACCTCAGTGACACAAACTTTTTAAATCGGGTTTTCTAATGCATTACGTTCTATGTCGCAGTTCTGTTGTCCTATACCTTCACCTCCTAATAATTCTTCAAATGATTCATAAAATCGAAAAAATAGAGCTATCGTTAATTTCTGCAAATTTTAACGAAGGCTTCCAAGCGTACTACAGAAAAAAAGAATTCAAATTCAAATTGTTCATTTAACAGGTAGTTATTCAGAGTTTTTGCTTTCTCTTTAGGGCAAAGTTACCATTTTTATTTAATCCTAATGATCAAGGCCTTACTTTAATTTTTAAAGGATTCTCCGCAATTCTATTTGGGTATATTATATTTTAAAAATAACTTTAGAAATCTTACAGTTATTATTGTTATAAACAATGATAGTTTACATTTTAATGAACGCCCACTTAATAGAAATTTAGAGAAACCGTCAAAGAATAAAATAGGGCCTTAATCATTAGGATTAAACAAGAATTGTAAATTTTACTTAAAGTGAAAGTAAAAACTAAAACTCTAATTCAACATTTTCCATATTTCACCCGACGATCGTATCACATTTGGGCCAAAGATGGACCAGTAGGCGGGCGAATATCTTCAACCAACTTTCCCCCGACTTTTGGGCCAACTGTAGCCCAGAGTTGGGTCAATAGTGGGCGTTACTCATTTAAGAAAGATTGTTCAGAGTTTACCCGATGGTCGGGCCAGAGTTTGGCTATAGTCGGCCAGTCTTTTATTGCCAACTTTAAATTGTTTAAAAATGCGAGATGTGTGCAAACTAATAGCGTCATTCGGTTTAACAATAAAAATTTTGTGGTTGAAAAATGATCTATTATTTTGGGTCCTATTAGTTTTACAATGATTTTATGAGAAAACGAGTTTGGTTTAATCATCAGGATATTATACTACACTCAACTCCCGATATAAGACCGGTTTCGGGCATGGCTTGCCTTGGCCTTGATCCTAAATCGTAAGAATCCAAACATAAACAGCCAGGAGCGGACACATAATTTATGTTGGATTTGGACGCATGATGCAACCGGATTCAACTAACGCGCTGAGAGTGCGGTCCTCGAGCTGTTTGTTATCTTTTGCCAAGGGGACACTGAATTACACTTCAAAAAGCAGTGCTGTATTTTGCTTTGAAAATATAAACTGTACCGTCTGAATTTTGTATATTGTGTTGTTCTCACACAATTATTATCAATGTAACAATATATACTTAGAATATAAATTGAGAAAACAATAAACTTTCTTAATTAAAACTCAAAACCAAGCAGAAAGTATTAAAAAAATTATTAAATTATGTTTACCTAGCAATTCATTGTTACTTTTTGAATTAGTAAATTAGTATTAATAAGCATATTAATAGAATACCTTTACTAACATATTTGGTAACATAAATCTTACGGTTTCATTTAGTAGAAAGTGATCATATTACTAATTAAGTAGTCAGACACAATGTCACTAAAGGCATTATTAAAATTTCCACTGATTTGGATTTAGAGAGTACACTCAAAACAAAGTTCTTGTTAAAGTTACTAGACGCATCTGGTTAAAAAATTTCTAGTTAGTTTAATCCGAAATTATGGTTAATATGAGTAGAAAATTTTAGTTCATTAACTCTTGTTTTTTTTCTGGTTAAAACTATTCTTGTTAATATTTCTGGTAACAAAAGTGTCGCGATCTTGTGTCGGTTTCCAGAAATCTGTATTTTGTCCAACGTTGTTTTTCTGGATGGGGCAAGTGACGCTTTGAAGTAAATGTCCAATTATCGATCATCGGGATTTGTTAATTGTATTTTCAGTTATATAAGTATAAATAATGATAGCAAACCGTGAATTTAGTTGTGTTTAAAAAAAATTACGCGTTATCTGTCTGAACACAAGTGGTACAGGGATACTTCCAAACCAAGCACATATTTTTTGGGTTTCTTTGAAAAATATTCTCGAAAATATTACCATTGTAGACAATAAATAGACAAAGTGAATGTTCGAGAATTTTGATGTTGACCAAGGGATCTAAGTACATGTTATGTAAAATCCCGAACAAAATAGTCTTAACGAATAGATTCAGAAACAGAATGCATCAAAAATATACTGCTTTTGCTTCGAGTCTTGTATCTATCGCCATTTATTAATATAGCCACATATAGATTATAGAGAGATGGAATTTTAGCGAAGCAGAACATAGTTGCTGCACTCTGTTATCGGAAACTTTTGTTAGCTTATTTTCTTTGGGATGCAGTCCATGTAATTTCAGAGGGGGTTAGGAAGAGTCCATGAAGGTAGAAAAGTATCGAAATTCGATAGTCGAAAATCGATGGGTAGCAGAATATCTGGTTGAGCTTACCAGAACATCTGGTTAAGTTTACGAGAATATCTGGTTATGTTGACCAGAACGTTGTATTCTTAAGCTACCAGAAAACTGCCTAGTAAAGATTTCTGGTTAAGCTTCCCAGAAATTCTGGTTAAATTTACCCGAATTTCTGGTAACATTAACCAGAAAATTGCCAACCAGAACATTCTGATACTTTTAACCAGAATTTATAGTAAGGGCAAATTTAACATTCTATTCTAGTTAAATTAACCAGAATTCTGGTCGGTTCAACTAGAATTTTTTTTTGAGTGTATGGACTGAACAGGTCCGCTTTTTCAGAATAAATAAAGAGGATATTAATTATTATGGTTGAATAAAATATTCAAAAAATGATACTTGTACATATAGAGTTGTAGTTAGAAGTATTTCGAGAGTTCGACGCATGGATCGATTTTTAGCCTTCGTTGGAAAGCAGAGAGACTTCGCGTTCATGGTTCATGCTGACCTATTTAGGCAACGCAAGGCCGTCGTCTGGCTTTGGCCTCTGCTCTTCTACACGTCCACTTCAGTAAACACACGAATGTATGCATACGAAAGCTGGAATACATCATCATTTCAGGGAGATCATGAGAAAACTCATCAGGAAACAAATTGGACCATTTATCTCTTATCTACAGCGTACAAAGTCTTCACTTGTTACCATTTTCACAAATATTTGACTTTTTCATATCCTTACTCTGACTATGCATTTAGGTTTTTAAAATGTATAAATATATGACTTGTGTAATAGCTTATAATTCGGCTGTGAATATTAAAAAGAAACTTTTTAAAATGTATTTTCAATAAACTGTGAATTTATATTCAATTGGAAATAAAGAAAATATCTATAAAACGATGGTTTAAAAATTGAAACCATCTACATTTAAAATAATTTTACGGGGATTGTATTAGTTTCGACATGTACTGCGGTTTTGAGAAGGCATTCATGCTATATATGTAGTTTTACCAAAATCCATCCCAGGCGGAAATATTATATATAGTTTATATACAGGGTAATTTGTTTAACTTGAGACATCGAAATATCTTAAAATCATACGCATCCTATGAAAAAAATATCCCCAGGAGACATTGGGGGGTGGTTTTTTTTTCGCGAATCGAAAAAAAATTTTCGTATAAAACTTACGTATTTTATGAAGGAGAAT
>CAKNWT010303131.1:0-13514 GCA_932066315.1 Andricus coriarius | reverse complement strand
TTTTTGAAGCTCTCGGAAATTCCTTGGAATACTTTTTAATACACTAAAATCCTTTGAGTCCTTCGGAATCCTTTCAAATTATTGCAATCTATTCGGAATTCCTTGGAATTTTTTTATAATACCCTAAAACATTTTAAATCTTTTAAAATCTTTTCCAATCTCTTTCAATTTTTCAAGCCCTTGAGAATTCCTTGAATGTTTTAGAAATACCCTAAAAGCCTTTGAAATTCCTTTAAATTATTCAAACCTACTGAAAATTTCTCAAAATGTTTTAAAATTCCCAAAAATATTTCAAATCCTTTGACATCTTTTAAAATCCCCTACAACTTTTTGAAGCTCTCGGAAATTCCTTGGAATACTTTTTAATACACTAAAATCCTTTGAGTCCTTCGGAATCCTTTCAAATTATTGCAATCTATTCGAGATTCCTTGGAATTTTTTTAAAATACCCTAAAACATTTTAAATCTTTTAAAATCTTTTCCAATCTCTTTCAATTTTTCAAGCCCTTGAGAATTCCTTGAATGTTTTAGAAATACCCTAAAATCCTTTGAAATTCCTTTACATTATTAAAACCTACTGAAAATTTCTCAAAATGTTTTAAAATTCCCAAAAATATTTCAAATCCTTTGACATCTTTTGAAATCCCCTGAAACTATTTAAAGCTTTCGGATAGTCTTTGGAATATTTTTAAATAACCTAAAATCCTTTAAATCCTTCGGAATCGTTTCAAATAATTGCAATCTATTCAAAATTCCTTGGAATTTTTTTAAAATACCCTAAAATATCTTAAATCTTTCGAAATCATTTAAAATCCTTGGAAATTTTTGAAGCCCTTGAAAATTCCTTAAATGGTTTAGAAATACCCTAAAATCCTTTGACATCTTTTGAAATCCCCTAAAACTTTTTAAAGCTGGCGGAAATTCCTTGGAATATTTTTAAATACACTAAAATCTTTTAAATCCTTCGGAATCGTTTCAGAAGATTGCAATTTATTTGAAATTCCTTGGATTTTTTCAAATTACCCTAAAACATCTGAAATCTTTTGAAATCAGTTGAAGTCCCTTAAAATTTTTGAAGCCCTTGAAAGTTCCTTGAATATTTTAGAAGTATTCTAAAATCGTTTGAAATCCCTTTAAATTATTAAAACCTACTAAAAATTCCTGGGAATCTCTTAAAATTTTCCAAAAATATTTCAAATCCTTTGAAGTCTTCTGAAATCCCCTGAAAATATTTAAAGCTCTCGGATAGTCCTTGGAATATTTTTAAATAACCTAAAATCCTTTATATCCTTCGGAATCGTTTCAAATAATTGCAATCTATTTGAAATTCCTTGGAATTTTTGTGAAATGCCCTAAAATATCTCAAATCCTTTAAAATCTTTTGAAATCCCTTGACATTTTTGAAGCCCTTGAAAATTCCTTGAATGGTTTAAAAATACCCTAAAATCCTTTGAAATCCTTTTACATTATTAAAACCTACTGATAATTCCTGGAATCTTTTAAAATTCCCAAAAATATTTCAAATCCTTTGACATCTTTTTAAATCCCCTGAAACTTTTTAAAGCTCTCGGAAATTCCTTGCAAAAATTTTAAATACACTAAAATCCTTTAAATCCTTGAAAATCGTTTCAAATTATTGCAATCTATTCAAAATTCCTTGGCTTTTTTTTAAATACCCTAAAATATCTTAAATCTTTTGAAATCGTTTAAAATCCCTTGAAATTTTGGAAGCCCTTGAAAATTCCTAAAATGGTTTAAAAATACCCTAAAATCCTTTGACATATTTTGAAATCCCCTAAAACTTTTTAAAGCTCTCGGGAATTCCTTGGAATATTTTTTAATACACTAAAATCTTTTAAATCCTTCGGAATCGTTTCAAAATATTGCAATCTATTTGAAATTCCTTGGATTTTTTTTTCAAATTACCCTAAAATATCTGAAATCTTTTAAAATCAGTTGAAATCCCTTAACATTTTTGAAACCCTTGAAAATTCCTTGAATATTTTAGAACTACTCTAAAATTCTTTAAAATCCCTTTAAATTATTAAAACCTACTAAAAATTCTTGGGAATCTTTTAAAATTTTCCAAATATATTTCAAATCCTTTGAAGTCTTTTGAAATCCCCTGAAACGTTTTAAAGCTCTCGGAAATTCCTTGGAATATTTTTAAATAACCTAAAATCATTTAAATCCTGCGAAATCGTTTCAAATAATTGCAATATATTTGAAATTCCTTGGAATTTTTGTGAAATGCCCTAAAATATCTCAAATCCTTTAAAATCTTTTGAAATCCCTTGAAAATTCCTTGAATGATTTTAAAATACCCTAAAATCCTTTGAAATCCTTTTTTATTATTAAAACCTACTAAAAATTTCTAGAATCTTTCAAGATTCCCAAAAATATTTCAAATTCTTTGAATTCTTTTGAAATCCCCTGAAACTTGTTAAAGCTCTCGGAAATTCCTTGGAATATTTTGAAATACATTAAAATCCTTTAAATCCTTGAAAATCGTTTCAAATTATTGCAATCTATTCAAAATTCCATGGAATTTTTTTTAAATACCCTAAAATATAATAAATCTTTTGAAATCTTTTAAAATCCCTTGAAATTTTTGAAGCCTTTGATAATTCCTTAAACGGTTTAAAAATACCCTAAAATCCTTTGACATCTTTTTAAATCGCCTGAAACTTTTTAAAGCTCTCGGAAATTCCTTGGAAAATTTTTAAATACACTAAAATCCTATAAATCCTTGAAAATCGTTTCAAATTATTGCAATCTATTCAAACTTCCTTGGCTTTTTTTTTAAATACCCTAAAATATCTTAAATCTTTTGAAATCTTTTTAAATCCCTTAAAATTTTTGAAGCCCTTGAAAATTCCTTAAATGGTTTAGAAATACCCTAAAATCCTTTGAAATCCCCTTAAATTATTAAAACCTACTGAAAATTCATGGGAATCTTTTAAAATTTGCAAAGATATTTCAAATCCTTTGACATCTTTTGAAATCGCCGTTTCAAAAAACCGTTTCAAATTATCACCATCGATCCGAAATTCCTTGGATTTATTTTAAATACCCTAAAATATAATAAATCTTTTAAAACCTTTTGAAATCCGTCTAAATTTTTAAAGCCTTTAAAAATTCTTTGAATGGTTTGAAAATACCCTAAAATTCTCTGAAATCCCTTTGAATTATTAAAACCTACTGAAAATTCCTGGGAATCTTTCAAAATTCCAAAACATATTTCAAATCCTTTCACATATTTTGAAATACCCTGAAACTTTTTGAAGCTCTCGGAAATTCCTAGGAATATTTTTTAATACACTAAAATCTTTTATATTCTTCGGAATCGTTTCAAAATATTTCAATCTATTCAAAATCCCTTGAAATTTTTGAAGCCATTGAAAATTCCTTAAATGGTTTAAAAATACCCTAAAATCCTTTAAAATCCCTTTAAATGATTAAAATCTACTGAAAATTCCTGTGAATCTCTTAAAATTCCCAAAAATATTTTAAATCCTTTGAAATCTATTGAAATCCCTTAAATTTTTGCAAAACTCTTGCAAATTACTTTGAATTTCCAAAGGTGTCCTAAAATCTTTAAAGTCATTTGGAATCACTTGAAATTATTGAAATATTTAAAAAATGCCAAATATTTCAAACTGATAGAAATATTTTAGATTCTTTTGAAATTTGTTCAAGGTCTTGAAAACCCCGTGAAAATTTGTAAAATAATCGAAAATTTCAAAATCGCTTTTCTATCCTTGCAAATTATTCGAATCAATTGAAAATTCCTTGGAATTTTCCATAATACATTTAAATCTTTAAAATCTTTTGGAATTGCTTCAAATTATTGAAATATATTCAAAATTTCTTGAAATCTTTCAGGATACACAAGAGTATTCCAAATTTTTTAGAATAGCTTGAAACTTTTCAAAGATTTCGAAAATTCCTTGGGATTTTGAAAAATATTTGGAAATCCTTCGGAATCTTTTGGAATCTTTTAAGATAATCTTAAATATTTCAAATCCTATGCAATTTTATGAAATCCCTGGAAACATATTAAGGCTTTTGAAAATTCCTTGCATCTTTAAAAGTACCCTAATACGTTTTAAAATATTTCAAAATCCCTGATTTTCCCTGGTTACCAGATTTTCCCTGACCTGCAGCCACTCTGTTTTATTGAACCTACTTTAAATGTTTTAATGTGCAACTCACTGATTACAAAAATGTATTCTCATTGGGAGTTTAATTCTGATCTTTTTAGCAGCAGTTACATACTCAATAAAATCTAATTAGATAATGGAAAACGCTCGTACTTAACGTGGCAGCTGAAATCCGCTGAAGAATTCTCGGAAGGAGTGAGACGTCCTTAAGCTTTTTAATAAATTACGAGGTACTTTACTTGTAAGTCGATCAGAGCTCCGATTTGCGAATACAGAACCAACAAAGTAAAGCAGTGATAAAAAAGTCCCTTTTTTTACCTTCATTTTGAATTGTAGCACATTTACTCGAAATAATTATTGTCTCAAGCTGAACTAATTGTAATTAACTTCATTTTGTAATTCCTATCCTTTTTCATTTTAAAAATAGAGTCTGAATCTACTATTACTGCAACCTGAATTTCCAAAAAAAAGACAATTAAAGTCAAAATCAATTAAAATCCTTCAGAACTCCTAAAAACGGTTGAGATCCTATAATAAATTTCTTGGAAAACTCGTCGTTCGTTATAAGTCCCTTGAAATCTTAAAAATCACTTGAAATCCGTAGAAAGACCTAAAAATCTAAAAAGTTCTTTTAAAATCTTATAAATCCCTGAAATATAGTGAAATATCCTAAATCCCTGAAATCCGTAGAAATCCTGAGAAAGCCCTAGAAGTCCCTTGAAATTTCATTTTGTTTCATTTATTTCCTAAAGTTCTCTAGAAATCTGCTGAGATTCTTTGAAATCTCTTAAATATCATTAATATCCTGGATATCTTTTTAAAATCCATTGAAATTTTCCCAGACCCTGAGAAATTCCTTGGAATTTTTTTAATGTCCTAAGCTCCCTAAAATCCTTTCAATTTCCTAGGAATTAATAATATCCTTGAAGCAATTCATGCGCTGAGATTCTCATGCTGTTCGTCACGCTTGACTAAGCACCCTCTCTCGATCCCGCGGCTTCCCTCATCACGAAACTTCCAAGGACATGAATTCTAGGAATATAGCAAACCAGGGGTACTTATATCGAGAGTTGAGTATATTTTCAAAGACGAAGTGAAAACAAGTTTCATTACCGACCAATTTAAGAAAATAGTAGAATTAGTGATTTTTTCGTAATAGTAGAAAAATACTTGCATCATTCAAAAAAGAGTCAATAGTGTCGCAACTCCTCGGGCTACACGTACTTGTTCTCTTTTTACATGTTTTATTGGATCAAAAGTTTTCTCCAAAGTTTGGCTGAAGTTTTGAATCAAATTTCAGAATTTCCGAGATTAAATTTATATGACAGCCCAATTTGGCCCTGTTCCAAAATGGTTGTATAGAGTATAATATAACCAAATTTAATTAATTAGGCGAGTGAAGTATTTATACCGGCGATATTCCTGGGCTAATTTAAGCATATTATGTTTGAGTAAATATGTGACCAAGTAGATAGAGTATATGTACCAAAAATGAGTGAACTTAAATATTCAAGTTTTAGCCAGATAGGACGTGACTTCGGAGCTAGTGGTCTGTGTGAAGACTGAAGGCGGTGTTACCGGATGCTTGGAAAACGTAATAAGTGCGAGAAAGATGACGGCGGGGCGGCACTGTGAGTACGTAACTTCCGGCAAGTTCCGGAGAAGTTAGATCCTTGCTTCTGCTACCGGCGAGTATGCCACGTTCACTTATTACCTGGTTGTAAGCTAAAACAGATTCTCGCTTGTACACTTGACACGTAGTTGGCAAATCAGATTTGAGTTATGAGTCAAGAATATCTAACACATGGTTTGCAAGCCAGATTTGTGGCACGATTCTCCACTAGATTTCATCTCCACTCATCTGCAAAACATTTTTAGATTCTGACAAATTTTTGAAAAATAAAAAAAATCTTTCAGTAATATACTAACTTTGTATTCCTAGAAGACAATTACTAGGTCTGTCCGGAAAGTATCCGACCTTGTGGTGTACCAGGAATAGAAGTTCATTCTGGTCAATGGTGATGATATATCATTCGAAGTACTTCCCTTTGAAAGCCACAATCGTCTGCCAGAGATTGAAACTAATTCATTAAAATTAAAAAATTTCCAATTAATTGCAATGAAACAAAACGTTTCTACCATCAACACCGAAGCCGCGTGGAAAGGCGGTCAGTCACCGCTGAACGCGTTCAGCGAGCCCCACTCGGTCGAGTTCAAAAAACACGTGACTCGAAGCGGCCAATGGGACGGTCGTCAGTCCCCACCGCAGGGCCTTCCACCTCCATCCCGCGCTGGCTGAGAGGAGGAGGCTATAAAAGCTTGCGCACGAGAGCGATCAGCACAACAGCGCCGGGTTTCCGGCTACAATCATCTTCGAAGCGTTTGGAGTGTTCCCTATCCCCATCAGCTTTCTGATAGGCTCCTAAATTTATCCACCACACTGTAAAAATAAATGATTATTTCAGAGCTAGTTTCAGGTATTACAATAAGACTCAGAAAAAATAGTCTCGAGTGGTACTGAAATGAGACTACTGATGGGATCCCTGAATCGTTTGTTTTGCATTGAAAATAACAGCATGAAGTTATCCTATTCAAAAACAGGACACGACAAAAATGAGGCCGCAAAAAAAGAGATCTCTAGTTTTTACAGTTCTCTGGTAGGTCGTCCACAACCTCTATTATCTCTCTGATTTTCATTGCGAAATATCCACCAAGTTTCTAGTCTGGTTTTCAATTAAACCACATTTATACTTCTCTATCTATAACATTTTTTGGCTGAAAGTAAGTTTAAAGAAATATCGGTTCCGAGATAATGGTAAAAGAGTCTCTCATATCGATTGACAACCTCCTTTTAGAGTACGCGAAATGTTAGTTTTTAATGTCGAAAAAAATAGTTGTTCAAGACGTGTCAAAGTGTGACCGAGACCAAATGTCACTAGTGTCGTAAGAAATTTACTTTTTGTAAACTCAATTTGGAATAAATAGATACTTTATGTATCACCAATAATTTAGAACGTTCTCGCCCTCGTGACTCATCCTCCGGTCCAGATAAATTGTGGCGAGGTTTTTGTGTAATATATAGAGTGAGAAACGATACGAGCGTTGTAGAGTTTGTTTGTAGATACAGCTGTGAAAAATTTCTAAACGATAATTTTTCACACCCGGATAGCATGCATTGCGAGATTGCATCGTAATTACCTGCTATTTCGTACGTCTGGCAGATACTGTTAATGCCAACATCGTTATGTACATTGTTATTAGAGCGGTTTAAAAGTTCGCGATCTAACGCTAACGGCACTGATCACGCAATGTATGCGACGATTATTATAAACTTAGATGAATGTTCTTGATTTTAAAATAAGACTGATAATTAATTTTGTGACATCTAGATCTTTGAAATAATTGTATAGAAAAATTATCAAAAATATACAATGAAAATAGAGAATAAAGAGAAAATTTTCAGCAAACGGAGCTGACCAAAAACTTTATTTATATATATTTAAAGACCAATAGTTTAATCTTGTAACATTTTTAATATGTAATCTTTTGTCAATGGAATAAAACTATTTTTAATATAAATTTTCAACCCGAAAAGTGACTAAAAGTGACCAATGTGTATCATTAATTGCTGTTTTAGTTTTCGAGATATGGTGAACAAGATAAAGTTACACACACTCCATATGGACATTTAAAAAAATTATATTTTTGAACTACTCGAGTCGAATTATATCGAAACATTATAAAATTAGATTTGAAAATTAAGGTCATCACAAACCTTTCTATATCAGGAAGCAATTGATTGGAATTTTTTTTTAAATCTGAAAAATTACCATTGATTCCAGTATAATTGAATTGATTTTACAGGAAATTAAGGGAAATAAACAAAATTTGATGAAATTCATGCAAATTCATAGTCAATTAAAAAAAATCAAGTGAATTTAAAACAATTCAAAAATATTAAAAATTGCACTGAATTCAGTAAATTTATAATAAGCTTAGACAAATTCGGTAAATTAGACAAATTAGGTAATTCGAAAGAATTTAATTAAATTTTTAAGAACCGTAAGTATTAGATAGTTGACAAATATTCAATAAATTAAGTAGAATTTAGGAGAATACAAGTAAATCCAACAAATTTAAGGGAATTCTAAATAATTCAGGATAAATTAACAAGGATTCAGTGAAAATTCCAAATAAATACCAATTTATACCGCTTGAAAATGTCAATTGAAAATTCTTTGGAACCTTTTGAAATATACTAAATTCTTGAAAATTTATTCAAATATTTGAAAATTCTTTGTAAAATGTTTTAAATCCTAAGAATTCCTTTAAGTCTTGTAAATAAATCCTTTGAAAACCAATAGAGTATTATGAAATTATCTGAAATCTGATGATATTTCCTGAAATCCTGAAAAATGTATTCGAATGCTTTAAGAGCTTTTAAAATCACTTGGAATCTATCAAAATATTTTAAAACGTGTAAAATCGTTTCACATCTTTCAAAATTCTAGGAAATTTTTTACAACCTGACCAACATTTTTTTTAACTTTCTTAAAATCATTAAAAATTTCAAATCTCTTTAAATCTTTTGAAATCCCTTGAAATTTTGAAAACTAAACTACAATCTTTAACATTCTTTGTAATCACTACAAATTATTGCAATCTTTTAAAAACACTCTAAGGTATTTCAAATCCTATAAAATTTTTTGAAATCCCTTTAAATTTTGCTAAGTTTTTAAAAATTACTTGGAATTTTTTTAAATACAGTAAAATCTTTGAAATTCTTTGAAATCACTTAAAGTAATTTAAACTTGGAAATAACTTAAAATTTTCTAAATCTTTTGAAAATGCCTTGGAATCTTTTCAAATATTCTTAAACCTGTAAAATCATTCCATATCTTCAGAAATTCTGGACAATTTTTTCCAACTACATAAAAATTGTTCTCAATCTCTTAAAATTATTTAAATCGTTGGAAATGTTTGGACATTTTTTAAAGCTCTTCAAAATACCTTGGCATTTTTTTAAATACCCTAAAATATTTCAAATAATGCAATTTTTTTTAAAACGCTCAAAATTCTCTGAAATTACTAGAATCCTCGAAAATACCTTGGAATTTTCTAAATTTCTTGAAAATACTGTGGATTTTTCTAAAGTACCCTAAATAATTTCAGATTCTGAAACTTGTTTTGAAATACCTTGAAATTTTTGTATGCTATTAAGAATTACCTGGAATTTCAAAAATATTAACTAAAATCTTTAAATTTCTCTGGAATCCCTTAAAATTACTAAAATCCTTGGAAGTCCCTTAAAATTTTCAAACTTTCTTGAAAAAGCCTTGGAATCTTCAGAATGCCCTTAAATATTTTAGACTTCAGTTTATGAGAATTCCTTGGAATTTTTGAAATTTTTCTGAAATCTTCAAAATGCTTGAAAATATTTGAAAATACCTTGAAATGTTTGAAAACCTTTGAAATCCTTCAATTTTTCTAAAATCTTCTTTGAAATACATTAAAATATCGTAAAATAACTTAAAATCTGATATTTCCTGAAATCCTGGAAAATTTATCAAAAAACCTTGACAGTTTTAAAATCTCTAATAATCATTGAAATCCTCAGAAGTCTAATAAAATATGTCAGGATCAGATCAAATATCGTAAAACCTTATAGGAGCTGTAAAATCGTTTCTTATCTTCTGAAATTCAAGTACATTTTTAATGCCGCATGAAAATTTGTTTAAATCCCTTAAAATTATTAAAATTTTTAGGAATTCCTTAAAAATATTTCGTTTTTTTTTAAATGTCTTGGAATCTTTTAAAATATTTATAAATTATTAAAAATACGTTGAAATCTTTTAAAGTCTCTTGAAACGTTTTGAAGCTCTTTGAAATTTTCCTGTCTTTGTAAAAAATACTTTAAAATGTTGAAAATACTTTTAAGCCCCTTAAAGTTATTGAGATCTGTTAAAAATTTGAGCAATCTTTTAAAAATTTGAGAAATCTTTTAAAATACCCTAAAATATTTCAAAAGAATTAAAATTAATTTAATAAAATTAATTTAGTAAAATACACTCCCATCGATCCCCCTCCTCACTTCCTCCGCTATACCTCCTCTTACTTCCCCTCACTTCCCAACTCCTCATTTTCCCTACTTCATCTCATTACCAATGATTCCCTTCCCCTTACATTCCCCTTTAATTTCCCTATCTTCTCCTACTTCTACCTCCTCTGTTTCCTCTTTCCTTACTTCCTTATTTTTCCTTCTCTCACGTCCATTTCCCTACTTCTCCTTCTCTAATTTCACTCACCTACTGACCCTCATTTCCCTGAAACAAAAATAAAATACTGACCCCTATTACTTCCCTATTTTTCTTTCTCTCACGTCCCTTTCCCTACTTCTCCTTTTCTAATTTCACTCACCTACTGACTCTCATTTCCCTAATATTTTCCCCATACCATATGCTTCTCCCTCCTTTATTTCCACAAACTCCTCACTTCCCTTATACCCCTCCCCAAGCATCCTCTCACTTCCCTGACTATTCCTCTCACATCAATTTCAAACTTTAACTAACTAAGACTTTAGTTACCCACAAATAAGGAAGCGGTTGGATTATCTAGATCCTCCAACTAAGTCAACTTAGTTGACGATTTACCAGGAATTCTTTCAGAGAAGAGAGAGCTGATATTTTAAATGATGTTGTGGGAAATGTTAGTAAAGTAATTCGAAATGTTTTTCAACAATCGTTGGTGGATCTGAATACATTTGAAAGACTCTCATTGTTAGAACGGCGACAGCCAGTGAAGGGTGTTGAAGGAAGTAAAGACGACTCGAGTGACTATGGGAAAACGCAGCTCTTTAATTGGCAGATGCTGAGATGCAGAACTTCGGTAGAAGTTTGCCTGGGTAGAAATTAATTCTAGAAAGAGCAGTTTACTTCGAGAGAGTCTCGACCAACTGACTACGAATGAATAACGAGAAAGTTTGACCAAGTTGTCATCCGTGACGGTTGCGATGGTAATGAGTTACGCCATTTTCCAATAACTGATTCTAATTATCAAATCAGTCAATCCCTTTGAAAAATATTTAGGTAAGATTAACCAGGCGGATTAAAAATAAATCTGTTTGGATTGTCACAATCTGTTAGAGTAACTTTTACGATTTTTTATCGTTAAGTGTGCTTAGTTTTATTGCCGTGATAGTTGCGGTCGGATGTCTGTCCTTTATACTTTTTTCGTAAGAGGGGAAGTAATGTAAGGGAAAATAGAAAAGTCAGGAGAAGGTAGATAGGCGAACTTAAGTGAGGGGAATTAACAGGTAGGAAAGTGATAAGAGGGGAAATGAGTGGCGGAGAAGTGAGTAGAAGGGAATTAGAAAATCCGGTGAGGAAGAGTTAGGGGAGGGGAAGCGAGGCGTGGGAAAGTGAAAAGCGGTGGAGGGAGGAGAGAGAAACTGTGAAGAGAGGTATTCAGGAAATGATGGTGAGTAGGGGAGGGAAATTAGGAAAAGGGAAGTGAGAGGAGGGAAAGTTGAGGAGTGAGAAGTAGAGAAAATATAAAAGTGATGATAGGGGAAGTAGTGAATGCAAAATTAGGGGTAAACAGGGGAAGCGAAGGGAAAGTGAGGAGAGGGGAGGAAGTAAAGGAAAGTAAGAAAGAGAATAGTATAAGAAGTAAGGAGAAGTATGTGGAGGTATAGTATGAGAAGAGGTTGGTGGATAATAGGGAAGTGAAGTTGATTAGTTGAGTAGGATTAGAGGAGGGACAAGTAGCGGAAGAGAAGTGTAGAAAAAAACTAATTTTCTAAAAAAAAAATGAAATTGTTTACTCAAATAAGTAAATTTTCAAACAAAAAGATGAACTTCCAAGTAGGAAGATTTTTGGCTGATAATTGATCTTTTGCAGATGAAAATTAAACTATTCGTTTGAAAATTCATGTATTTTTTAAAAATTAAGTTTTTCGTTTCAAAATTTATAATTTTAATTAAACATTCAAGTTTTTGGAAGAAAATTTAACACTTTTGTCAAAACCAAAAGGTTTCAAAATACATTTTTTTGGTTAAAAATTTAACTATTTTGTTGAAAGTTTTTCAACAAAATATGAATTTATAAATAATAAAAAATAAATTTTTGTTTCAAAATTAATTCTGTTAACTAGAAATTTAACTATTCCGTTTTTGGTTTAAAATTTATCCTTTTTAGTTGAAAATTCAACTACTTGGTTGAAAATTGGTCGCTTTGTTTCAATAAAACTGTTTTTATTTTCAAATCATTTTTGGTTGAAATAACAACTATTATAATTTTTGGTAAAAATTCCTCTTTTTTTAATCTAAATTGTACAATTTATTTCAAAATTTTATTATTTTATCCAATAATCAAAAATTTTATTAAAAAGTAATCCTTTTTCGACGAAAATTCAACTATTTAGGTATAAAGCTTAACTATTCGATTGAAAATTTACTTTTTTTCGGAATAAACTATTTTGTAGCAATTTCGCCTTTTCGGTTAAAAATGTTGTTCTCTCTTGACTGAAAAATCTTTCATTGTTGAAAATTTAAACCTTTGCTAGAAATTTTATTTTTGGTATTTGTTAAAAACGCAACTGTATGATTAAAAATTTATCTATTTTGTTTGAGGATTCAACTAATTTGTTAAAAATTCATTTTTTGATGTTGTTTTGTTTAAAGATTCAACTATATTTTTCCAAATCTATTTTTTACGTTGAATTCAACAGTTTTTTATTTAAAATTAAAAACCCTTTTTCATTTAAATATCAAGTTTTACATTTTTCGTTGAGAATTCATCTATTTTAGTTAAAAGTTCAACTTTATTGGCAAAAAATTTACCTTCTTGGTTGATAATTTATTTCTTGCGTTAAAAACGTTCATATATGGTTGAAAATTCGCTTTTTTTTAAATTATTTATGTAACTGAAAATTGAATTATTTCATTTTTGTTTGAAAATAGAGTAAATAGAGTATTTTAATACGTTCCTGGATCCCCGTTTCCAACTACAAAGGATTTTTTGTTGAAGATTCATATTTTTCGATTGAAAATGCAACCATTTTATTGAAAAATAAATTTGTTGTTAAAAAGTGATATTTTAGTAAGTACCTGGATCCGCGTTTCCAGCTCCAAAGTATTTTAAAAAGTTCCTGAATCTCCGTTTCCAACTCTAAAGTATTTTAATAAGTTCCTGGATCCCCGTTTCCAACTCTAAAGTATTTTAATAAGTTCCTGGATCCCCGTTTCCAACTCCAAAGTATTTTTTATTGAAGATTCATATTTTTCGATTGAAAATTTAACTGTTTTGTGCAAAAAATTTTTTTGGTTCAAAAATTATATTTTAATAAGTTCC
>CAKNWT010303124.1:0-10620 GCA_932066315.1 Andricus coriarius | reverse complement strand
AAATATTTATGAGAACAATGTTAAACATATTAAAATTGTGTATTTAACTAATTTAATTTTTCTTCTGACTTTTTTAGGTCACTGTGAATGGATTTCCAACAACCTAAGTATATCTAATGTTTAAAAATAAATTCTTGAATGGCAGAAATCATTGAAAATTATTTAAAAATATGACATTTCTTATAAAAATGTTATTTGTTCTTTTTAACATGTGCAAATAAATGTTTAATCTTTCCCCTATTTTCCCCTTCTTCGTCAGAAAATCACCCTATTTCCCCTTTTTTGAGCTCGTTTTGCGCTGTGATCCCTGAGACTATCATAAACGCGCACTAACAATTATTTATTTTATTTCAATAAATATTTGCATAATGTTTGTATAATTTTAATTGTATTTTATTATATTATTTAGTTATTGTTATTATTATTCAATTTTTAGTAGACTGATCATTCTCGTCGGTACTGTACTCATTTCACAACATCACAAACATTAAAATAAATATATATAATTGTAATAAAGTTTTATTTCAAGGATTTCAAAAATTGTATTTTTTTCTAAAGATTCTTCAGTCTTCTAAAGATTCTTCAGACATAAAGAGAAGACATCTTTCAAGAAAATTGAGTTAAAATATGTAAACACAATTTGAAAGAAATCTCAAAAATTATTCATAAGCAAACCCTTGCAGATTGGAAAGAATCACGAGTTTAGTGTCTCTATTTAAATTATTTAAATTAAGATTGAAACGAAATCTATTTTATCATGAATAACTTCCGCAAACTAAGCAAAAATTGAAAAATTTATAAGAGACAAGATTAACATAATGAAAAAAGTGGGAAAAAGTCAACCAACAACCAACCTCTCACTTTTTCCTTCTTCCGTCTAAACTTTCTTTAATAAATAGAAAAGGATTATATATATTTTAAAATTGTCAAATTATTTGTATTTAAAAAGGGACCTCTCAAGATATAACGAAGTATGAGATAGATTAATTAATTGGTTATAGTAATTTTCTTTGACTGGATAACAGAAAGATTTCTTCTTCATAAAACAATCAATTTCTCAATCAACATTTTCGATGACATTGAACTTAATCAAATATTGCATTAAGAATGTTTTATATATTTTCTTTACAGGTTTATTCATTTTTCAAATCTTTAGTTATTCCTTATAAATAATGATGAGGAGGTCTAAATTGACTTCGAAACATGTTGGTCCCCTCGTAGTATAAAAAGGACGGAAAAAGTGTGAGGTTGGTTTTTAGCTGAATTTTTCTTTTTTTCCCCCTCTTTTTTCATTATGTTATTCTTGTCTCTAATGAGCCGAAAAGTGAAGTTTTTGGAAATTTATTTTTTGATTGTGAATCAATTTTTGCTTATTTTGCAATACATTTTTCCATTTTTGCTTAGTTTGCAGAAGTTATTCATGATAAAATAGATTTCGTTTCAATCTTAATTTACAAGATTTTTTAAAGAATTTTTTGAAAACAGGTTTTATTACTTATTGAAAAATGTTCCACAGTTCCAATAATACACATTGCAAGAAGTTACAGTAATTTTTTAAGATAAAAATATCGAAAAACAAGCAAGTTATAGTTAATCTGCCAGAGGTCCAATAAAAAAATGTGTTTTGCGGTGCGTATCGTAACTCATGACTGGATTATCTGAAACAAAAAAATACAACGGGATTAGTTAAAAAACGATATTTCGTTGTACTTGAACAAAGAATTAAGTCAAAATTTTAATTTTCAAGAAAATGGCGGATGTGTAAGCACAAAAATTTTCGAAACAAAATAAAAATGAGTTACGATAAAAATTACTTAAAATTTTTCAATACGTAATAAAACCGGGTTTCGAACAAAATTCTGTAAAAAATCGTTTTTTTTTTTTGTCTTGCGACTGACTCTAACCCCTTAAAGAGAATAAAAAGATTTTAACGGATATCAAAAGATTTCAAAGAATTTGGAATAGTTAAGGGAATTCTAAAGCTCCAAGATTTTTCAATCGATTTCAATAAATTAAAGGTATTTTGAAGGAGTTGAAAAATTTAATAGATTTTTAAAGATTCTGAAGAATCTTAAATAAAATAAAAAGATTTGAAGGGATATCAAAAGATTTCAAAGAATTTAAAATAATTGATGGCATTTTAGAACATAACCTATTGTAAGGTATATTATATTACAGGTGTTTTAAAAGTAAAAAGAAGGGCCTAAACGATTTTCAAAATGCTTCAAATTTCACTAAAACCCGGCTTTGTAAAGTGTGACAATGCAAAAAGTTTCGATGAAACTTAGTATCTTTACAGGTTCTTCCAACGGCTTCGGCTGCCATTATTGTACTTGCGAAATTTAAAGCGAAAGAAATCCGACTAACGTGTGCTCGTGATTTTGAACATATGATTGACTAAAATTGGAGGTTATCTTTGGAAACATCTCATTCTCAAACACTTGAATAATATTATTCATTACTATTTTTTTTTAGGTTTTATATTTTAAGCAAAATTGTATCTTTTTAGTCAGATTTGGTTACTGACTGCTGCTTTTCGACAATTTGAAGTAAACAAATATCTCTGTTAGAAATTGTAAATTGAATTTTCACCAGCTGTCTGCTAGATACTTGATTAGTCAATGTATCATTATCTGATTGGTTACGCGTTTTTTAGGATGTGGCGTTTCAAGGTCACAGAGTTTTTGAATAGGGATTTCGATACTTTTCTTAAACATTTTTTTTCTCGACAATGAATTATTCAAAAACAAAATGGAATGGACTAAAATGTTCAGAATGTTCTGCAGTATTTTCAAACTCCAAGATTTTTCAATAGATTTTAATAAAATAAAGGGATTTTGAAGGATTTCATTTCTAATTTATTGTACAAACTATAGCCAATATTCAACGGCGTATCCTTAAAGTAAATAATCAATTTATGTTACTTAATTAAATGGAACACACAACTATTTTCACTGAAACATTAAAATAATTCTTATTCTAGATTTTGTTTCAAAATTTGAATTTGAATTTCTTGAAAATGGATTTAATAATAACATCTTAAACTAATTAAAAAATATCTGCCCGCGCGTCTGTTGGATCTCTCGCTTCGCGCTCGGATATTTATTCTTTGCACTTGGAATGCTTGAATGAAACTTTATCAAGTCTTCTTTTAATGAAAATTTTTGTAACAAGAATGTTTTGAATTTTAGAAATTTATTTAGAAATGCATTTAAATATATTGGTTTGTTTTCTTATCCTAATTGGAAAATTTAATCATCTGAATTTAAAATTTACATTTTCTGGAATTAGTTTAATTTTTAAAAGGTTATTAATCAAACAAATTTCCAAAAAATAGAGTTCAAATTTAAAAAAAAATATGAAGCGAAAATTATTTGAATGTTTCAATTATAATACTTGTTTAATTCTTTTTATGCTTTGAACTGTTTAAAAAATTATTACCTGATGAATTTTTTTCGCAAATCCAATTTTATAATTTTTTTTAATGTTTGTGATGCTGTCAAATAAGTATCTGAATCCAATATAATTATATTATATTATTATAAGTAACTTAATACATTTATTTAGTTACTTCTGTAATTCAAGTAACTTGTAACGTAGCTTGTTCCAATTTTTCTGTAATAACTTATTTATACTCTTTTTCAGTTACTTTATACTTTTTATAGTTTTTAAATTTGTAACATACCGACCGTAAGTACCTTTGAGCAAACTTCATTTTCTTCCTTTCTTTAATAAAGTTATAAATACTGATGATTAAGACGTACGATTTATTTAATAAAACCAGAAATTATGTTTTTATAGAAAAAATAAGAAAAGTTACTTTAATTGGCAACTGCAACGAGTAACTTTTAAATTTTGTACCTTATAACGGTAACGATTGACTTTTTCAAGTAACTTCTAACTAGTTCCTCTTTTTATAGGAATTTGTGTTTAAACCTAGTTTTTTACTAAACATTTTACTATTGAAATTAAAAAAAAAACTCGTATTCATAGGGGAATCTGGGGGTTTATCACGACCCTGAATCATTTTGATTGGTTAGATATTTGAAGGCATGACGTAAGCTACCAAGATGTCTCCACGCTGAGGGACAATCAATAATAGCAATTGCAAATGCTAAATCAAATAATAAAATCGATAATTTGTCTTGTTACATTTTTATTAATAAACTAAATAGTTTCTGCATAATGAAAAATAATATACACAGATCCTTACTATGGAAAATCATTTTTTGCAAGTTATTAAAAAAGTAACGTTTCGTCCCACACAAATGGTATTGGTCTCAAATCTAAAAATTATACTAGATTTATTATTATCATATCTTATTTAAAGTTCAAAAAATGAACCTTCTTAAAAATGATTTATAAAATCGAGGAAAATATGCTAATGTTAATTATAACTAATTTTGGAAAAGAAGTCGAGGTGAACTTTTGAAACAAATATTTCGGGTTTTCTTTATTTGATAATAACTATTTAGAGTTCAATGTTTTTCTTTTTCTCTTTAGGTAAAAGTTGCGATTCTTGTTTAATTATAATTCTGTTGCGCTCATTTTATTCCTTGCAATATTATCTACAAATCGCATTGGTACGTCTTTATTTGGAAAAATTTATTTATGCAAACCTATTGTTTACAAAAATATCGATTTTATCATTCGTAATTAAAATTTGTTCAATAAAAACGTACCAATGAGATTTGCAGAGAATCTTTTAAGGAATAAAATAAGCCCTACAGCATTAGGATTAAATAATAGTTGCAACTTTTACCTAAATGTGAGAGAGAAAAACATTAAACCCTAAAAACCATTGTTAAATAAACAATGAAAATTGTGAAATATTTATTTTTTAAGTTCACCTCGAGTTCTTTTCCAAAACTAGTTATAAGTAACAATAAAATATTTTCCTCGATTTTATAAACCATTTTTAACAACTTTTATTTTTTAGCTTGAAATAACTTTAGTTCATGTTTAATTTAAAAACAACTATATGATGAAAATTCCCTTTTCATCCAAATTAATTTTTATTTACAATGTACATTTTTGGTTCATTTATTTAAACTTGAAAATAAGAAAATCAGGGTGGCCATTTTTCACGGTCAATGAAAGTACAAAATTCTAACTCTAAAGCTAAAAATTAGTCCATTTAAAGTAATAAAAACTGAGGTGCAAATCATTTTTAGCAAATTTTAAGCTAGAAATATTAAAAACTAAACGATTACATTTTTATCATAAACTGAACACTTCTTAAATCAGAAGTCAACATATATTTTTTTAAATAGTTTAAAAATCCTTGAAAAGCTTCCGATTACTTTTATATCCCGATTTACAATCGAAACAAATGCATTTTTTGTTCAAAATTTCAACACTGCTGATATTTTGAAGCATCTGTAAATAGATGCAAATTTTAACATCTAAAAGCAGTTTTTCTCAATTTTTTTCGCTTAGAAGATGGAAAATGTCGCAAAGATCACTCAAAACGGTCGAAGATTATTTAACAGTAAATTACTTTCAATGTGTTATTAAATTCAATGTTATTATTTTGCCATTCATTTGCAACGATCATAGGTCAACTGCATAGCTGGCGCCACCACACAGCCACCGTCAACACACAGTACATTTTGAACTCACTTTGTAACGAAATACGATTTTCGTTCATAAGTATTTCTATAGTCTATGGTGAGAAACCGCAACAACTATGTTGAAATAATAGGAATCTACATTATCATAAAAGTAACCAAAAAATTCACACGAATTCTAGGAAGAGGGTCGGCAATGAATTAGAGACGTTAAAAGCATGAGGAAGAGATTTTTAGGATGAAAGGGGTCTGTTAGCACTATCATTAGCAATTAAGAAACGTGTGTGTTCCCTGTACCGAAATTATTACAAGCAAGCACTGTCTTGCGATTGAAATATGTACATGGTATTTTTGAACAGAAATTAATGCGAAGGACTAAATCTTAGAATTAAAAAACGAATTCAAGAGCATGGGAATGCAACCCTAAAATAGTTAAATCAAGTACTTGTGGAATATTTCTGTTCCCAGTGGTCACAAAAACATTAGCGTCCTGAGAACGTTCTAAAGACGTTCCTAGGACGTTTGTGTCAGTCCAATTGATGTTCTGAAGACATCTTATGTTTCAAACACCGTCTTTGGAACATGGGACGTCTTTAGGATATCAATTGGACTGACACAAACGTCCTCTTTGGAATATGGGACGTCTTTAGGACATCAATTGGACTGACACAAACATCCTAGGAACGTTCTTAGGTCGTTAATGTTTTTGTGCCCACTGGGTTATTTTAGCTGTCAAGGAAGGAAAGTTCGAGACAAGAAACCGGTGGATTTATGATGGCTAAGTTTTTACCAGAGTAATACGAAATAGAAATAGAATCCGAGGGAAATAAAGTCTATGAAAGGGAGCGAAGACAAAAAGGAAGATCAGATTTTATTCGGTTTCGAGCGTGGAATCATACTCAGTGTTCGTAATAGTTGAAGATAATTTTTCTTGACAACTTTTTGAATTAGATGAAAGAAAACTAAATGTCATAAACTTTAAATAAATTCTGAATTTACTTTTGGATTGTGAGAGTGCGTGACCTAAATTATTAAAACGTATTAATTGAATAAATGAAATTTGATTATTTTATTGATAATAAGTATTTTAACCCTCAGTTACCCCACGGCAGTCAAAATGACCCATGCTGAACCCATGTTCAGACTCAATTCGATTAGTGACGCCGAAAGCGACAGTTTGAAAGTGTGATTTGTGTCTTTTAGCCCCCGGGGGGTAACAACGTTACAAAAAGTGATCTGGAGAGAAATACAGAAAGTAAGTAAATTATTTATTTAAATTTTTTTTTGTCCAATAATAAAATAAAAGTAGGTTTTGTGTGACACAAGAGTAAACTATGATTGAAATATTGTGTTTTCTATATTTTATAGAAATTTCTGCCCGGAAACATCCATTGAGAGAGATTGGTCGTGAAGCAAGGTCTCTCGTGTATCACATGTAAAAAGAACTGTATATTGGTGAAAAAAAATGATAATAATATGAGTTTGGAACTAAGTTTTTTAATTTAAAAGTTAACATTTTTCTTATTTTATAGAAATTTGAATAAAAAAATTCAATATTTTTGTCATATTTGTGAAAAAATGACAATATGAGTTTGCAACTTAATTATTAAATAAAAAAGTTAATATTCTTATTTTATAGAAATTTGAATGAAAAAAGTCAATATTTTTCTTATTTTCCAGAGATGAAAATGGAGATACGTTCTCACTCGAAGTGCTGCAAACACATTGCAAAACGTGGTACCATGAACATACTGCAAAATTGTGCCAATATTGCGGATACTAAAATAAGAATTGTATATCCGAAAATTAAGTAAATTAACCGTTTTTTTATGCATTTCCTCGATTTTTTTTTTAATTTTCACCTCATTTTATACATATTGTATCATTTTGTGTCAAGGAATAATTTCATAAGTTTTGCAATTTTTTGAAATTTTCACATAATAAATTAATTATACTTTTTAAATCCGATCATTATGTCACCTATATTATCTGAAAGTGTGATTCTTGATCTTTTAAAATCACTACATATAACACTTTTATCTTCATTTAACTCAGAATTACATGATTTTGAAGAGAGATATTCCAAGATTTTTTAATCAAATTTTTTTTAATTCTGTTGAATTGACTTCAATTAACCGATTTGTCGCTGAGATACAAATCTGAGAAGACAGGCCGGGTCTTATTGACCCCCGTGGGGTAACAATGTATACTAAAATACGTGGGGTGATTGAGGGGGTTAAATAAATTCTAAAATTTATTTACTTTGTATTGTGAGAGTGCGTGACCTAAATTATTAAATCTTATTAATTGAATAAATGAAATTTGATTATTATATTGATAATAACTGTTTTAATAGAAATCTAAACAGATTTCTATTAAAAATTGATTTGTATATCACATCTTGCAAAATAAAGCGGTTTTCAGGAAAAGGATTCGTTCTCTTATCTCTCCTGGTCTAGTAGCTCAGTGGTTAGAGCACCTGACCGGTAATGAGTTGACCTGGTGTTCGAATCCCAGCCGAGTGAAAGACGTAGATCTTTTTCTGAATACATTCGATTTCAAAAATTTTAAGTTTATAGCTCCATCTAGTCTGAGATGACGTTAAAATATTTTCTGTATTAGAGGATATAACGTTGATCGATATTGTAGATTTCCATTTTCACAGTATGTGTGAAATGATTTCTCTTATGATCGGTCCGTTACTATCTTCGATGATAGTATAGGTTTATATTAAAAATTGACATGTATATTGCATCTTGCAAAATAAAGCGTGTTTCAGGAAAAGGATTCTTTCTCTGATCTCTCTGGTCTAGTAGCTCAGTGGTTAGAGCACCTGACCGGAAATCAGTTGACTTGGTGTTCGAATCCCAGCCGAGTGAAAGGCGTAGATCTTTTTTCTGAATTTATTTAATTTCAAAATAAAATTTTAATTTATAGCTGCATCTACTCTGAGATGACGTGAAATGATTTCTCTTATTGTAGATCCGTTACTATCTCCGATGATAATACAGATTTCTATTAAAAATTGATTTGTATATTACATGTTGCAAAATAAAGCGTGTTTTAGAAAAAGGATTCTTTCTCTGATCTCTCTAGTCTAGTAGCTCAGTGGTTAGAGCACCTGACCGGAAATCAGTTGAGCTGGTGTTCGAATCCTAGTGAAGTGAAAGGCGTAGATCTTTTTACTGAATAAATTTAATTTCAAAAAGTGTTTTAATTTAGTGTAAGTTGCCTAGTTTCCCAAATTTCAGGAAACAATTCATCATTCTTTGGCAGTAGGAAACCAGCAACAAAACAACAAAATTAATTCAAATTTAGCGGCATCCAGTGAATTCAAGAATTCTACAGCAGAGGGCCAGGATCGGCCCAGGACGTAACAACTTGCAATCAGGAAAATACATGTGTATTCATAGGGGAATCTGGGGTTTTGTGACGGCCCTGAAATGAGATTGAAAGGGAGGGGGCTGGAGGAGTTGAAGACCATTTTGGAGTGTGAACGTTGGCCGTTGGGGAAGGCACGAAGGAGTGAGCTTCGTTGTCGGGGTTGTCGGCCATTGCTAGGGATAACAGTGAAAAAACTATTTGGTGATTTCGTGTTACGATTTTGGGTATTCCAGGATTGGAATTTCAAACTTGATTTCGACCATGGAGGACGATAAGTATGTCCAGGTTGATGAAAAAAACGATTATTTTGCAGTCCAATTCGTCGGAGATGCAACCAAGGCTAACGCCGACCGGAAAAATTAGCTATGCGAAAACTAGAGTCTACACTCAGCGGTACCGCAAGGAGTGGGAATTCATGTCCGACTTCAAAGGTATTTTTTTCGACTGTATATTTAAACGCACTCTAGATTTTTTCTGAGTTGGGTTAGATTTTTTAATTTTTGTTCGTCGGCTATAAATGGGTGCATACGTGTAAGTGCAGAAGTTCGTAAGCAGTCGCAGAAGAACCCCTGCCGCGGAATATTTTCGCGCCAAATATGAAGTTACTAGAATTGTTTTCATTTGATTGTCGGAAATGAATTTGCAGAATTTTTAATAAAAGCAGGAAAAATGTAACAAAAAATAATAATTATTTAAAAATTTTTGTGTTTTTTTAATTGTACTAAACAATCGTAATTGTTATGTAATCCTCATAAATAGTGGCTCATTTTTTTCATTTGAACATACTCTAGACTTTCTGTTGATTTAAAAAAAATTATTTGTATAGAATAGGGTGCCAAAAAGAGTGTTTGAATTTTTTAAACATTTATTTTTTCTTAGCTCGAACTGATTTCGTATTGAAACCTTTCTCACGATGTTAAAAAAATGTTTGGTGGATCTGCTAGGCCTGAAAATAAACTTTCTTAGTTTTCAATAAAAAAAAAATAAGAAAAATACGAATTAAGGTTAAAAAATGCTCTTACATATAGAAAATATTTTTCATTTACTGAGGCTTATTCCTCAAAAAATAAAAAATATTTTCTAAGTTTAGGAGAATTTTTTATCCTTAAGTTCTATTTTTTTTAAATGGAAAACTAAATTTTAGGATTATTAAATTAAATTATTAAATTTTAGAATTTCCCAACTTCTATGAAACAAAAAAAAAATATAAATAAGGGCCGTTGAATACGAAAATTCGTAATTTCTTGACAATTAATGATATATATATTCTCCAGAAGAAATAAATTAAAATTAATTATACTAGATGACCGAAAAGAAATCTTAAATTTTGATATACATCATTTTTATACTTACAAGATTCCTATCCTACTTTAAAATTTCAATTTTTCAACAAAATAATTAAATTTTCAAGTAAAAGTTAAAATTTTAAACCAAAAATTGAACATTTCGAACAACTAGATTTAAAATAATGATTTTCAATAAAATAGTTAAATTTTTCAACAACAAAAAGTGAAATTTTAACAAGTAATTTAATTTTTGACCAAACTGTTTATTCTGCAAGCCTAAAAGACGAATCTTCTACAAAATTGTCAAATATTTAACCAAAAATATATCCATTTTCCACAAAATAAATGAATTTTCAATGAAAAAAATAAAATATCAGACA
>CAKNWT010303110.1:0-16322 GCA_932066315.1 Andricus coriarius | reverse complement strand
AAATAGTTAAATTTTCTATACAAATGAATTTTCAACTAAGAAGATTAATTTTTAGGCAATAAAAACAAATAGAATAGTTACATTTTCAAACAAAAACCACGAATTTGCAAAAAATAGTTGAATTTTCAATCAAAAATTTTCAACAAAAGAAAGGAATTTTAAACCAAATATTTGAATTGACTTTTTACCAAAACAAAACGAAATTAAAATATATGTAGTTAAACTAATTTTCATTGCAAATTTTTAATTTTCTATCATTTATAGCCGTGATATATTAAAATAATTGTTAAGACTTGGATTAATAGTCTTTTAAGTTAACCTGTGAATAAAACAAATCTAGTAATTTTTTTGAAAATTCCATGCTTTTTCCAGTTTTTCCATAACTTTTTTCAAAATTCCATGACTTCCAGGTCTTCCATGCTTGTTATAAAACAAATAATAAAAAACTTACTCAGTTATAATTAGCCTTTCGACCGATTTGTGCTTCAATAAATTTTACCAATTTCAACAAACGATGGTTTTTTTTTAGGAAAAATGAAAACATTTTCTTAAGATTTTTGGGAAACTCTTAAATGAAATTTTCTATTGATAAATTTCGTTTAAAATAAATTTTTAAACAAATTTTAAACATATCAAAGTTTAAAAGATTTTAAGATTTTGAAACCAAATTTTGCAATTTTGCGCAGTTAAAAAAATAATTAAAAATCGAGCAGCTTTAAGAGATATTTAAAAGTATTCAAAAAATTAAAAAAATATTTTCTGACTACAAAAGATTGTTTAAAAAAATTGAAACAAAATGTAGATTTTTAAATATTTCGGACAGCAAGTTTAGAAACTTTTTAAGAATTTCGAATGGTTTCAAAAGAATATTCTTGAAATTCATAGAAAAATTAGAAAATTATGTTTGTTTAAAGAAATTAATTTTTCGAGAAAATTTAAAAAGATGTTGAAACATTTAAAAAGATTTCTATAAATTCCGGGGGGAAAAAATACGGAATAAGTTGTAAGAATAGTTAATTTTTCTACCAATAAACAACGAATTTTCAAAAAAAGTTCAATACTCAATCAAAAAGATGAAATTTTCACATATAGAATAAAGTTTCTTCTAAAAAACAACAAATTTTGACAAACATATATTTCAATTTTTAACCACAAAAATTTAAATTTTCTTTCATTTTTTTTTAATTTTCTCAATACTACAATTATTTTTTAAAGTTTCAAAACTATGTTTTAAATGAAGTAGAATTTTTTCCGCTTTTTTTCTAAATTGTGCAATATTATAAAAATTGCCTTAAAATCTTTTAGACATTATCAAACTGGAAAAATGCCACCCTGTTTGACCATTCAAGTACGAGCGTATATCGTCTATTTTAGTTCAGTTGCATTGAGGGCGCTTTGATTTTAGTTCGCAAAAGCTTAGTTGCAGAGGGGGCGCTGCGGAAAATCACTCGAAATTGAATGTATGGGATCAGCAATCTCCCTCCTCATCTCTGCATGAACATTATGTCACTTTTCATAATCAAAATGTCAAATAATTTATGGCAATAAAAATATTTACATCGCTTAAATCAACTAATATGCCAGTTCGAACTGGTTACTGAACAAGATTCTTATTATCTATGTGTAATTTTTCACAGCATTTCGAATTGCGTTTTAAAATCTTAACTACCCTTTTAAATAAACTTCCTTATAAGATTAGATTGAGGCACGTTCTTTTCGCCATCATTTCTGCGGATTAAACCAACTGAAAAATAAGGCCTGTAATAAACATTCCTCCAGAACACGTGCAAGGCAATAAAATTTAGCTGCACATTTGATTATGAAATTTTTTTAAACTACTGAGTCAGTTCGCTTCCAAAATACCAAGTCTCTGTTTTTTTATTCTAAGACCCATATTCGATTCTTTTAATAATTTGATTATAAAATCTTATAATCATTAAAATAACTAAAATTTATATTCAAATACCTCGCGCCATTTCAAATGCCTCTAGCGGGCAAAGCAAGCATTATGGAACAATCACCGATTGTTACATAATCCTGTTTTTGCATTGTTATGTAAAGCAAAACTACTAAAATTCATTTAAAACTTGATACTTTTTATGAATATAAAAGAAGAACATAGTTTTCAGTAACAATCAGGGCGCCTGTAATTAGTAATAAAAAAAATGCATGAAAACATGTAATTTAATATTAGGAAAATTGAATATAAAGATCAGTTTTTCTCAAAACAGTTTGAATTGAATTAATATTTTTCTATTGTTTATTTTGCTATTGCATTTAATTCATTTTATGAACAATTGTAAATGTTACACATTTTTAACATTTATTGATATTATTTAATTAATAATAGTGCATATAATATTTAAACCTTAATAATTAGCATCATAATATAATTTTTTTTAAACTAGAAATTGCCTCTCTCTCTAAAAAATATATGTTTATATATAATTTATTTATAATAAATTATATTGTATTAGGGTGGTCCAAAAAAATTATTTTTCTGATTTTTTAAAGTCTCACCCCCTCATTTTGTGTCTTTTTGTGAAAAAAATTGTCCTAATTTTTTGAGATTTAAAAAAATTTTTGGAGGTAGGACATAGCCTTTGAAGTACCCCAAAGCGTTAAAAATGCAGTAAGTCCTTGAATTTTAGAAAGAATCGTAAAAACCTTACAACGATGGTGTAAAACTACCATGTGAGCAGTGTGAAGCCTGACAATTTTTTTTAAAGATTTAATTTACCCCTAACTTTGCCAAAACTCACCCCTGAAGACACTAAAAAGTAATTTTCAAATGTGTTTTCTGAATTTTATGAAAGTATAATGAAAACTGAAGTGCCAAATTATATAATTAATTTTATTATACAAATATGAAAAATAGTGTCCTTAAAATAAACATTTTTCCCCTTTTCAACATTAATAATCCATAAAAAATTAAATTTTCTTTCTTTAAAACTTTTTTTTTGCAATATAAAGAAATTTATATTAAATATTTTTAATAATCAGTTTTAATGAAAAAAATGCAATTTTTTATGGATTATGAAGGGTGAAAAGGGGAAAAATGTTTATATTAAGGGCAATATTTTTCATAATTGTATAATAAATTTTTCAACGTAATTCGCCACTTAAATTTTCAATTTACTTTCATAAAAATTGTCAGGCTTCACACTGCTCACATGGTAGTTTTACACCATCGTTGTAAGGTTTTTACGATTCTTTCTAAAATTCAAGGACTTACTGCATTTTTAACGCTTGGGGGTTCTTCAAAGGCTATGTAATACCTCCAAACATTTTTTTAAATCTAAAAAAATTAGGAAAATTTTTTTTCACCAAAAGACACAAAATTAGGGGGTGAGACTTTAAAAAATCAAAAAAATAATTTTTTGGACCACCCTAATACAATATAATTTATTATAAATTTAAAATAAGCGCGCGAACGGCAGCCAATGAAGCGCCTTATGCATCGCATGCGCAGTAGCCCAAGGTGCCCGCTATTGTAACGTCGTGTGACTTTTCGGAATCCTGGCAACGCCATCTTTGGGCGGGAACCATTTGAATTTGAATTCAAATTCAATGGGAAAGAACTTATACATGGAATAAAGTCTTGTTAATGATGATTACTCGATAAGGAATTTATTAATATCTATTAATAAATATTATTAATAGTAGGTAGTAATATTAGCTCGGTTTGGTTATTTTATTGAATTCAATGGTATAATTGAGTAGTGATTGGGAAAATCAGTCGAACATTTAATATCATGAGTGGTGCAATAGGGAAAACCGTTCTCTTTCTCTCTCTTTCTTATAGGTAAAAATGTATGATAGACATTAGTCATAGTAATTAAGGATATCCGGTCGAGATAAAGTCCCGACAGAAGGGCACCAAAATATGCGATAAACAGGAAGGAAGAATTGCTTCGCGAGATGCAATCCATGAATCAGCGTGGACCGGTTCTCGCCCTAATCTGTGACGTCAAGGGTGAAATCATCCTCTGGCTGATTGGTGGAAGGTGTCGACATCGAAACGAAATGAATTTTGCCATTGGTTAATAATGACGACATGCTGCGCGCGAACCTTCCTACGTCATTAGATTTAAGTTATAAATATAAGCGCGTGCGTTAAAAACGTCAGAAGAAAGCCTTCCAGCCCTTAAAATCATTATCGAACTTCGAACAAAGTCTCTTATAGAATTCTTGCATAATTTGAGTCAATCCTTCGACTAACTTTAGATTCAATTCCAATTAATTAATAATATATATTTCTTGAATATTAATTATTAACAATCTTTCATGTCAGCTCCAGAGAACATTTTATTTGATTTTCGGAATCAACTTAACTTTAAATGAGTCAAATCTTTATTTATGAAGTAAATTTAAGTTTAAAATAAAGACGATTAAAATTGACGTGAACGCGCACGTTTAATAAATTAGGGTAATAAAACTTTATGAACCCTTGAAGGGAAGTGCCTGTTAACGACGTGCAAATGTGTGAACAACAATTGTAAAATAATTGGGAACCTCCAAACCCAAACTCAACCTGTGTTAAAATATAATCGAAGTTCCTCTCAGATAAATTAATGGTGTAAAATTTATTTATTTGAATTAACTGTAGTCCCTCGACTCTATTTTCGCGGTTTTGGTTTTCAAACCAATCAAGTCAGCAACGGACTCCACGTTTCTTTTCGTCCAATCATATTTTGACTACACATACGTAAAAACAAAACAGCAATATATTAGTAACAATCAAGGGCGGATCCACGGGGGGGGTTTTTGGGTCCAGACCCCCCCCCTTTAGCCAGGTCCGTCAGGTAAGAAAAGGATATATATATATATATATAAATTTCAGCGAAAACCCCCCCAATGACTGAATTCTGGATCCGCCCCTGGTAACAATGAACGTAAAATGAATTTGAACATGACTATGCTATCTTTTGTAATATACCCTGTAAAAAAAATCAACGAAATTTTACATCGTTAGACGTGGGAAATAAAAGGACCCTGCACGAACGTGGTAACTTTCCGCGACAAAAGGTAAAATCCCACTCTCTTGGGAATTTTAACATTTCGACCGTAACATTTCCATCTAGTGGTGAAATTTCGAAGCTACTAATGGGTTTTTACTTAGCGACAGCAACAATAACATAAAAATGTCATGGGAAAACTTTAAAATGAATCCTTTGCAAATATGACTTTCGTCTTTAATTGCTTTCTGTACAGTTTTTGCAGTACTTATAAAGTACATAGGTTATTTCCAATACAAATATAAATTATTACACATAAACAAAGAAAAGAAATGTTGGTTGTGTTGGACGCCGAGCCGCTTCAAACTTTTCCCACATAAGTGTATTCAAATTCATTTAATATATATATCTATCTCTGTAGAAACAGAAACAAGGACAATTTTATGACACGCTTTGACACGCTTACCGAATAAACGATTAGGTTCGAAGCTACATTGGATTGATTCGTCGTTATCTACAGTAAAATATTTTATTATTACAACACTTGTTAACGTCCCACATGGTAATATTCCGCTTGGTACCATGGAAACCTGCTGCTTTAGTCCGTACGATTACAATGACAGTCGGCGGAAAATTACCTCGCTAGTGCAGGGTCCTTTTATTTCCATCGACCGACGCTGTAATTTTCAGCAACTGACGTGAAATAACATGCGCTGCCGCGGCATGTTTTATGCATCAGTGCAATTTTACCACGACAGAATATGTGAAATTTCGAGAAGATTTTTTGCAGTGTACGTAGTAGAGAGATTGAAGTGTGAGATTGTTTGTAAAATATAATAGAAGTGAAGAGGTTGGTGATAATTGGTGAGCTTAAGACTGTTTTAAGTAGGCTGGGAGGTTATGTTGTTTGGCGTGAGGAACAGGGTGGGGAGACAAGTGCAGCCGAGTGGCGGCGACAGGGAGGGAAAAGTATAGAGAAGCACGGAAGAAGGTATGGTAGCAGGGTGGGGTAGCGCGGAGCAGACAGATTTAGCGAAAGTTACGTATGGGGTTATGGACAAAAGTTACTTCGAAACTGCTTGATGGGTAACGGGGACAGCGAAATCAAAGAAGAAAGGGATTCGGACGAGGAAGTATTCTGTACTGTACTGGGGATATATGAAGAAAAGCAGACGCAAAAGGGTAGAGGTAATAAGGAAAGAATTTAGGCAGGAAATGGTCGAGCTGAGGAAAGAAATGAGGAAATGGGAAGAGGTTACGGAAAAGCTAGAGAAAAGGATGCAGACGCTGGAGAAAAGACTAGAAAAGAAGGAAGAGCCGAATAAAAAAGTAGAGGATCTGAATGGTAGACTAAAAAAATAAAAAGCTCGAACCGTGAGTTTAGAGTAGGGGAGAGTGGGGATTAGGAGAAGGAAAGGCTGAGAAAAATAGAACAGAGAATAGAAAAGAAAGAGAGAGAAGATAGAAAAAGAAACATAATGATAAAGGGTCTAAGATTAGAGGGGAAGTACCTGATGGAAGGACTAGAAGAAGTACTAAAAAGGATTGATGTTAAGGTAGAGAATACAGATAGAAGGTGTATGGTGGAATTGGGACGAGGACAGGGAAGAGTTAGTAAAAAATAAGGTATTTGGAAACTAGGAGAGAAAGGATCGAGAGACAAAGAAATAAAAAATAGTAGGAAACAAAAAGAGACGAGGAACGAAAGTAGGGAAGATTGGAGGATATGCAACTGGAATATAGCAGACTTAGAAAGAAAGGATAGGGAGTTTATGAAAAATTTGACACAATAGGATGTATTATTAATGATGGAGACGTGGCTAGATGAAAAGGGATGGGAAAGGGTAATGGGAAGATTACCAAGAGGTTACAAATGGCAAGTTCAAAATGCAAAGAGGAAGAATAAAAAAGGCAGAGCAATGGGAGGAATGGTAATGGGGGTAAGAAACGACTGTATAACAGAAAAGGATAAAAAGGAGATGAAAGAACACAAAGAAGGATTAATAGTAGAAGAGATAAATATGGGAGGATAGAGGTGGAAGATAGTGGGGGTCTATGTGAATAGGGATATGCAGGAGAAATCAGAGACGATGAGAGAACTGATGGAAGAAAATAAACAAGAGATTAGGCTTATGATAGGAGGAGATTTTAATGCGAGAACAAGAGATAGCAAAGTAAGGGAATGGGGTGGAGAGCGAAGAAGGAAATCCAAAGACAAGATACTGAATGGGGAGGGAAAGAAATTGTTAAAGAGCCTAGGGGATATAAGATGGCTTATCCTAAACGGAAGTATAGAGGGGGATGAGGAAGGGGAATATACACATTCAGTAGGAAAGAGGGGAACGGTAATTGGTTATGTGGTAGTGGACGACGAGCTAAGAGAGAAGGTTAAGAAACTAGAGGTAGGGGACTATATAGATTCGGATCACTTTCCCTTAATAGTGACAATGGAAAGAGAAATGGGTAATAAAAATAAGGATAAAAAGGAAGTAAAAGGAGCAGGGTGAGGGGATTGGCAAATGGAAGGTAAATAACAGTTTAAAGAAAAATTCAGGAATATAAAAATGGGAGAAGGAAATGTAAACAAGGAAATGGAAATAACGATAGGAGAAATAAAACGAGCGTTAGAGTGCACAAGCAAAAAAGAGGTTAGTGAAGGAGGGGATAGAACTGGATGGGATGAGGAATGTAAACAGAAGAAGGAAGTGAGAAGGGAATTAAGAAAATGGAGAAAAGGAACAAGTAGTGGAGAAGAATATAGGAGAAAAAAGAAAAAGTATACTGAGTTGTGTGATCCCTTCTAGAAATAATCAATTGAAATCGATAAGAAATGATAGAATTAATATCTCAATCGCTCCGAATCGTGTTTCTCAATTGTGCCAACACGATTGATAACAATTGGGCATTATGCATTTCCAATTGTTTTAAATCGGGTACTTGGAATTTGGCACGTGATGGCAGCACTTTCGTCTCGCGGGAATAAGTTAAAGACAGTTATTTACTTTATTGGAATAATATCAATTTTAAACAGTATATATTATGAAAGAAAGTATAAATAAAGATTTTGTAAATAATTCTTACCAGATGAAAGTGGCGCTACGCTAAAAAAATGTGGTAATAGTATTTTATGTTGAAAAAATCATATCAGATACAAGATAAAAATAAAAAAAGTTGATTTTATATCAGTGAAATAAGCAAAATTGTTATTTTTTGTTATGCGTGCTTGGATTGTTCATTGTAATGAAATTCTATAAATGTTGATAATTTTTAAAACCTATTTAAATTAAAAAAGAAAGTAAACGAATATTTTGAATACGTCAAACTTCAGAAAAGTGATTGAAGTATTATTTTATTATATAAAAAAATGCCAGGCTCTTATTAATTAGGTAAAATTAAACAATGAAAAAATACTATTAGAGATAAAAGATTTTTTTTTAGAAAAGGGTTAATTTTTAATTCTTCGCTATAGTTAACATTTAAATTCACCTTATAATAAAAAAGTTTTCATTAATGCAACTTTGTAAGTTTTTAGTTTATTGAAATATAAGTACTCAAATTGATGGACAAAATTCTTTCTAAATTGACCAGTAAATTTACATCAATGTCTGTGATGTTATATTCGGTAATCCTTAGAGTATCACTTCACTTCTACCACTAATGATTTACGTAAAACCCACTTTTTTTATTATTCGCAAGGTAGCCACTAAAATCGAAGAAAAAATTTGAAATCATTTCCTAATTTTTAAAATTTGACACCAGTCAGCAAAACTCAAAGTTTAAGTTTTTAAAGCTGAACCTTTTTTTATTTAAAGTATTCAAGACTAAATTGCAAATTAAACCATTTAAAATGGAAGTTTTCTGAACATTGGGAATTTTAAATATTAAATTAAAACATTTAAAATTCAGCGATTTCGAGTTTAAACGTTCAGTAATGTATGCAAAAATTACAAGCCTTTTAGAAACTTTTTCTAAAAAACAGCACTCAAAATTGTACGATATGGATTCAGAAGCCCTTAATTTTGTTTAATTTGAAATTAGAGACTCCAAAAATAGCATTTTAAAATTCAGGCTTCTAAACTGCTTAATGTTAAACCTAATAATTTCTTAATTTTAGCATTTCAAACTCAAAGTTTCGAAAAATTTTTAATTTAACTCGTATTCTTTAATATGCTAAAATGTCGAAAAACGTCCTTAATGTTAAATAAGAGTTTATGAAATTATGAGAATGACAACTGGATATAAAGACCAAAAATAAACTTTTCTTTCAACTATAAAATAAAAAATTTGACAAAAAATATAGAAATGTGTGGCCATTAATCACAATGTTTCAGGAAGGTTAGAATATAAAAAATGTCTGTGCTTGGGGAAGGAAAATCATTTGTTGCGATGATTCCCGTATGTATTCAATTCAATTTTGAACTATTTCACCTGTAAATAACACCATTTTTAATGTTTAAATTTAAAAATAGTTTAATCTGTAACAGCTTTTAAGTAGTTAAATCTCAAAGTCCATTTCTGTCAATTATTGTTAATTTTTTTAACTTTTTAATTACATAAAGCCTTCTGAACAATCTAATACCATACAATTAAAAATCTGAAATGTTTAAAATTCAAAGATTTTGAGATTAGGCACCGCAAGCCAAATAATTTGAAATATTCATAATTTGATATTTTAAATATTTCAAACTAGAAATTTACAAGAATTTTAAATTAAAATTATTTATGAATTCAAAACTGTTATATTGCAAGACATTTGAAAGGATTAGATAAGTTTTTCTACTACAAATAAAAATATATTTAATGATTTACCCACAATTTATTTAGTCCTAGTTTTAAAATATTGGCGCCATCCTACATTTTACAATGATTCCAATCGCTTTCAATTAGGTATCCATTATTTTGAGTTATAGGTTAAGTTGTCATTACAGAATTTTGATACTACACTATAGCACTGTCACATCGGTTAATTGCATTATTTTTACGTGTCCTTAACCCACATACTTTTGATTCTTCATTCAGTGTACCGTCTGAACAAACATTCTATTTTTTTTGTGCTTGAAATTTTGTTCAATTATTAAAAATTTAATTTCTAACCTATAAACACGTACGCGTCGTGTGTGTTACAAACCAAAACTGCAGAGGGCGCATTGCAGGCATGTGCATTTACTCAATTCAATCCGATTGGGAACAATTGGCGGACTAATATCAGGTTCCGATTTTTCTCGCGGACGCGATACGGAGGTAAACGGACGAATTTCGGATTACACTTTACGAAAAATAAATTATTTTTACTGAACGGATGAATCCCAGGTAAGTGCGGACTAATTTCCGGTTCCGATTTTTCTTGCGGATGCGAACCGGAGGAAAACGGACCAAAATCGGATTCCACTTTACAAAAAATGAATTATTTTTACTCAACGGATAAATTCCAGATAGGTGCGGGCTTATTTCAGATTACAATTTTGCTTGCGGATACAATCAGGAGGAAAACGGCTTAATTTCGCATTCCACTTTGAGAAAAATAATTTCTGATTTTATGGTCCGGATGAATTCCAGGTAGGTGCAGACTTATTTCAGGTTCCGATTTTTTTGCGGATACGATCCGGAGGAAAACGGACCAAAATAGGATTCCACTTTACGAAAAATAATTTCTGATTTTATACTGCGGGCAAATTACGGACAGATACAGCCTAATTTTCGATCATGGTTTTCGTTTCAGATACCCCAGCGGGCACATTCTGTAAATGTTACATAACAAAATGAGAACATTTATACATAGCATTGTTACAATCGTGTGATATAACAATTACAGAACATAAAGGTCACACTGTTCTGTAACGCAGTTACTGTAAGGATACGTAACAGTTCTGGAATTCTGTAATGTAACCAATATAGAACAGAGTGATAGAACTGTTATGTGACTAGAATGTCACACGTGTTCCAAGAAAGGCACATAAAGGTCACACTGTTCCGTAACGCTGTTACTGTAAGGATACGTAACAGATCTGGAATTCTATAATGTAACTAATATAGAACAGAGTGATATAACTGTTATGTCTCTAGAATGTCACACGTGTTCCAAGAAAGGCACATAAAGGTCACACTGTTCTGTAACGCTGTTACTGTAAGGATATGTAACAGTCCTGGAATTCCGTAATTTAACTAATATAGAACAAAGTGATATAACTGTTATGTCTCTAGAATGTCACACGTGTTCCAAGAAAGGCACATAAAGGTCACACTGTTCTGCAACGCTGTTACTGTAAGGATATGTAACAGTCCTGGAATTCTGTAATGTAACTAATATAGAACAGAGTGATAGAACTGTTATGTGACTAGAATGTCACACGTGTTCCAAAAAAGGCACGTAAAGGTCACACTGTTCTGTAACGCAGTTACTGTAAGAAGACGTAACAGTTCTGGAATTCTGTAATGTGACCAATATAGAACAGAGTGATAGAACTGTTATGTGACTAGAATGTCACACGTGTTCCAAGAAAGGCACATAAAGGTCACACGTTTCTGTAACGCTGTTACTGTAAGGATACGTAACAGATCTGGAATTCTGTAATGTAACTAATATAGAACAGACTGATATAACTGTTATGTCTCTAGAATGTCACACGTGATCCAAGAAAGGCACATAAAGGTCACACTGTTCTGTAACGCTGTTACTGTAAGGATACGTAACAGATCTGGAATTCTATAATGTAACTAATATAGAACAGAGTGATATAACTGTTATGTCTCTAGAATGTCACACGTGTTCCAAGAAAGGCACATAAAGGTCACACTGTTCTGTAACGCTGTTACTGTAAGGATATGTAACAGTCCTGGAATTCCGTAATTTAACTAATATAGATCAAAGTGATATAACTGTTATGTCTCTAGAATGTCACACAAGTTCCAAGAAAGGCACATAAAGGCCACACGGTTCTGTATCGATCTTAGACAAGAGTTGTGCCGACGGTCGGGCCAAACGAGAAGAAAATATTTTATTTTATAACTTTTTTCAAGGATATAGTCGGGTAAGCATGCAAAAAATGTCCCTAAAGTGAGTCAAATGTTGAGTCAGGCATTTGAAAGCATGCCATCAAAGAAAAATAAGAAGGAAAATAATAAATAATATTCTTCATTTTTAACCCTTAGCTGCCATATTGGATGAAATGGAGCGTGTAACGTCCATTTTATTTATTTTTCTCTGTTTCTATCGTTAGAAAAAATCTGAAAAAAAATCACAGGACTTCTATCAATCATTATCAACATCTATGATTATCCAAAAATATTTTGGCGGGAAATTCAAACTCAACAAAATGTTCAAAATTTTGTATGGATTTCCTTGTGTGATAAAACTCAAGTACTATCTCAGTTTTCTTTACCACATAATAGTAACCCACATTAGTAACCCACAGATTACGTCCTGCCAGTTTTAATTTTTTCCATTAGTGAAGTGTAAGTCACAACACGAGTTGAAGTTAAGAAACAAATTCTGAGAAATTATCGGCGATCACCGCTTTCGCGGACGACAACAGTAATCGCCGACTAAAAATTGAAGTTTTAGACTTGGACAGTTCAAGACGTATCTCAGGAATCCGTGGAGATTAGAGGTACAAAATTCGAGAAATTCTTGCAGTTTTTAAAAATTCTCAAGTGGAAAAAATATCTTCATTAGGGCTTATTCGACGCGTAATTTAAGAAGCTTTTAAACGGGGTTTAAAAAACATTTATCGCTCATATTTGGAACGAGTAATCACGTTTCAAAGTCAGCAGTTATTTTTAGTAGTTCTTTCGCTGATCGTACTGACATTTTCCGACGGTAGTATACTATTCAGCTTATGGTCGATATTTGTCGAGAATCATCAGACCGGCAGAGATTTTGAGGAGTTTATTCTAAAAAAAAATGTGTGACTGTGATAAATGAGGACAGTGACGAGGATTAAGTTTTCAATCAATATGAAACTAAATCAGATATAAATAAAACTTCCAAAAAATTTCAAAAATAATAGTACCACGAATAACCATTTTATATTTTCTGTTATAATGTATATATAATTTATCCAATAATTGAACGATCAAACGAACTTACCTGTATAGTGAAGTTCGATCGTAATTATACGACCGCCTCGTTTGAGGGGATTACAGTTGTAGTTACATTTCTTTCCACTGAATGGCACCACAATTCAGAGTCAATGGAAAAAACTACTGCGCCCCCATAGGCCGCCCTGCACATCTCATTCTGTTGAAAGCTGAATCGGAAAATTGTTATGTGGAAATGAAATTTCCACTCATGGGAGGGGAAGTCAATAAAATTTGGGAGGGATGTAATCCCTTCAAACGAGACGGTCGTATAATTACGATCGAACTTCACTATACAGGTAAGTTCGTTTGATCGTTCAATTATACTTCCCGCCTTCTTCTCGGGATTACAGTTGTAGATATTTAGAGGTGACAATTTCCCGTCCTTTTTTTATTAATAAGTTCAGAAGACAAGTTGAACATAGAAGAAAAAAGCTTAGAACTAAGTATTTATAACGGCCGCAAAGAAACTATTACTATTAGAGGCTACAATAGGCCTATTGTAAAAACGTGCTAAGGTGGAGGAATTTTCGGCCCATCCTACCGTACTCCTTATTAAAGTTGAATCTAAACCCTTTTTAAAAGCCGTTAATGTGGTAGCATGTCGACTACTGTGCGCTATAAACTCCGTATCAATACCGCATTGGATGAGCACTGACTTTATCCACCGACTTCGGGTTTGCGAATCAATCCCTTTATGAGGTCTTTTAAAACTAATAAACAATGTATTTGTATCTCCTCTTAGCGATTCTGTAACATCTAGGTAAAGTTTCAATGTCGCTGCGTTTTTGAATACTTGGCCCGTGAAGTTTTTAATCTATAAATGCCTTTAAAGAAACGCTGCATTGTCTTGTCCGATATGCTCTCTTTCGAAATTAAAGAAATAGCTGTTCTAGCAGTATTTAATGTTCCATAAGACGCTCCGTTGTTGAATTTTAGAGTAAGGAAATGCATTTTGATTACACGGATTCAGATTCTTAGCTTGACAGAAATTCCACCAATCCCTTAGAGAGCTGTCATACTGTTTTATGGTGGCGTCCGATAATGACGATATCATGATCGCTAACGACTCTTCCGAAAGGTTCTTCCTGCTTTCCCTGATAAGAGCCCTGCAATCAGGGAAAGTGAGGACGCCAGTGGGTGCTGTCGAATCCTGCAAGGAGACAGAAGAAGATATGATTTGGGACTAAGTATTAAAGGCTCAGATACAAGCATTGACTGGAACAGTGGAAACCACGGCTGTGAGGACCACAAGGAGACGACTACGATGCCATAAGCTTGATCTGTTGATATCTTTTTCAAGACTTTTAAAACCATAGAAAAGGGCGGAAGAGCGTAAAAGAATCTATTAGTCCACGAAATCGTAAATGCATCGATTGCCAGAGCCTCGGGGTCGTTTTCCCAAGAGCAATATAATCTACATTTTGAGTTTGATTTGGGGGAAATAAATCGATTTCAGGTTTTGAGAAACTTGACACAATTCTTTGGAAAGCATAATCCGCTAATTCACACTCCGTATCTAGATTCTTAATTCGTGATTGTCTATACGTGTGTGTGTTTTTTTTTTCTTCGAGGCAATATAAGATGCGAAAATCCAAATTTTCCGCTTCTCACACCAGTCCCAAATCTGTCTACTTAAATTATGAAGATGTGGGTATTGAATTCCACCAATTTTATTTATATTAGCAATGGCCGTCGAATTATCAATGCGAAGTAGAATTTCACACCCGTGCATATCTTCAGCAAAGGTCCGTAACGCCCAGAAAACCGCTAACAACTATAAAGAATTTATGTGAAATAACTTTTCTTTTTCATTCCGAAACCCGTGAGATGATTCTTTTTCGGAAAAAGCACCCCAATCAGTCTTTGATGCATCTGAAAAAATTTCTTTTATAAACTTAAATTGTCTGATTGGATTGATTGCTGTAGGCAAACTTTTTTGCCATCAGTACAAATCTGGAAAGATTGACTCAGAAATTTCCATACGCTCATTATAATTTTCATTGCCAAGAAGAAGTGCTAAAAATTTGGCTCTTTCTAAGCTTTTCATATGTATAATTCCGTAAGCTACAGCCGGACAGCTTGAAACAAGACGGCCTATTATTTGTGCGAATTCTCTAATGGTACAAGTTCGTTTATCCCATAGATTATCTATCAACGAACTTAAACTCTTACGCTTTTCTGCAGGAACTTCGATTGACAGAGTCATTGAGTTCAAATAAAATCCAAAAATGCACATTTCTTTTTCGCTTGTAAATTACTTTTCTTATAGTTAATTAGAAAGCCGAGTGAATGTAGTAAATTAATGGTATTTTTCACATTCTCTGAACAAGCCTAAAATCAAAAAATCGTCCAAATAGACTACCGACAAGAAACCTTTACTTCTCAAAAAATTGACCACGGGTTTTAAAACCTTATTGAAAACATACGGACTAATGTTTAGGCCAAACGGTAAACAGGTGAATTCATAAAGATTTCTTTGGAAAGAAAATCTTAAAAACTTTCTGGCTTATCGACAAGAAGATAAGATGAAAGAAATTCACCTTCTTGTGAAATGCAAGGCCTTATAGCTTTAAATCTGAGTAATTTAGTAATTTCTAAATTCAAAGTCGCAGCTTCTGCTTGCGTCCATTTTTGAATAAATGGTGGATGAGATTGAATTGGCTTTTGATTAAACGGAATCTTAAGTCCTTTTACATAAGTTAAAAGTATTTTATCGTCAGTGATTTTTTCCCAGTTCCTCATAAAATATTTTAATCTACCAGCGGTTCCTATAACTACTTCCTGTAAAAACAATTCGTTGGTCTGGAGTTCCTCGTCGAAGCTGGATAATAAGGACGCCGGTGGGATGTCGAAACTGACCTCGATCTCTTTTGATTCGAAGTGTTCTGATTCGAAGGGTAGCAGGGAGACTTGAACCTTTTGCTCATCTGCGACGTCTCGCGATGTCTCGCCGATGAGCCCTTCACATTTAAAGAACTGGTGGCTCGTTGAAAGGGCTTACTTGATCCGCTAGTAGGTTTTATATCCTTGCCGATCTTCTCCATACCTTTTGCATCCTTGATTTTTTCGCTCAGTTTTTCTCCGAAGAGAAAAGTGTCCCTTTCAGATTTATCCAGAAGTGCCTTGACTGACCTATTAAAGCCTGGCGAAATAAATGCTCGTCTTGCAATATTTTGATCGTGATGCAAGCCTGTCATAAGTTTACCCGCATCAGCTAAAAGTACTAAAAGATTTAGATGATTCAGTTCCTCTTCTACTAATAAACTTGAAATCGCTGTACCCAAA
>CAKNWT010303087.1:0-10732 GCA_932066315.1 Andricus coriarius | reverse complement strand
CGCGCACGTTCTAAAGAATATGTACTACATTCTCACTTCCCCTAACTCAAGCACGAACTATCGAATGCATGAAAGGTCTGTCAAACACAATGCTGGTTTGAAAGGTTGAATAAAAATAAGATACAAACATATGTAATATTGAGAACAAAAAATCATATAAAGATATGAGCTATTTTATCATTAAGGCCATGTAACGAGTGGGTCACTTGACCAAGCTAGTCCTGAATTTTTCATTGTAAACTTAGGTCCAAAATAAATAAGATATCGCACTAAAAGTTTGAGAAATGAAAGAGGAGACACTAAAGTTCACGGCTCTACTCTTTTTCGGTGGAAATTTTGAAAAAAAATTTGTTTTCGATACTTTCCATTGTAAACTTACGTCCACACGCAATGAGATATCGTTTTGAAATTTTAGCACGCTAATTACAAGGCTCGAAGGAATGCGGCTTAGGTCCAAAATATTTATAATTGTGAAAAAAAATTTTTTTCAGTTACTAATTGAAAAACATACCGACCGGGCTGCAGAATACGCAAGAAATTTTAAATTTTGCCAATGGGCTAGTTATGTGGTTCATATTGATAAAAGTGGACCAAAGCATAGAAACTGGTCACAAACCTTGTACACAAATAGTGCAAAAACTAATGTTTGCACTTGAAATGCAAATAAACAAATTTATATGTTTAGTTAGCCTGGCGTACGTATTCGCTCTCTCAGAGCAGCACTATCGCAGCAAGCAGACAACTTCCACTGTTCTGTGGGTAAAACAGATTGCATGGGTCGATATTTATGATTTTCATGAATAAACTTTTTTTTTCCCTAACTCTGTGCCTTGCCACAAACGGTCCTTTAATATTTATTAATATTTTCCGAAAATATTTCCGCGTTATTTTAACTTTTATTTTTAAATATGGGTGAAAAAATATTGATCTCAGAACTGACTTGATCAGCTGTTATACTCGTTACATGGCCTTAAATTACGATTGATTAGAATTAGTGTATGTGTGACAATTAACTTATTTTCTATCTTTGTTAATTATTTCTAAGGGGCTGTTCAAAACCACGTCACAATGAAAGGGGGGGGGGGGTAACAGGGCATGTGTCGTATTGGGGGAGGGGTTAACGCAAAATGTGAAATCACACATGGCAAATATGAATGTTGTATAACAATTTTTCGAAACGATTAAAAAATATGAAATTTCGTGATCTTATTTTACAAGCAAAGCATCTAAATTCTAAAAGCAGACTTCAAACTATTTCCCCTATTTGCTCCATTCTTAAATTTAAAGGATTCTTCTGTTTCCCCATGTGTTCAAGAAACTTCCCCCTTTACCTTCTTTTCGCTAAAATACGAACAATTTTTCAATGAGAATTCATATTTTTTGTTTGAAAATTCAACTGCATTAGTAAATCATTAAACATTAAACTACTTTGTTGAAAATTAATTTCATAGGTTGTAGATTGGACTATTTTGTTCATAAATCTATTTTTGGTTGAAAATTGATCGTATTTAGAAAAAATTCCAGTATTCAATTTTTTATTGAGAATTCATCTTTTGCGGTTGAAAATTGCCAATTTTCCAATTTGTTACCAATTTTGTTAATAATTAGTGTTTTTTTTTTGTACATTTTTTTTGTTGTCAACTGAAAATTTAACTATTCTATAAATCATTTTCTTGATAATTTAAAAGATTTGTTAAACATTCGCCTGTTTTCGATAGAATAATCCTCTTTTTCAATTGAAAATTCAACTATTTGGTTGAAAAATCGTCTCGTTTGCTTGAACGTTTAACTAGTTGTTGCAAATGCAACTGTTCGGACATTTTTTTTAAATTTTCTAATATTTTGTTAAAAATTTAGAAAAACACTTTTTCGGGTTTAAAATTCAACTCTTTTCTAAAATATTCATCTTTACAGCTTGAAACGTAACTCTTACGTTGGAAATTCATCCCTTTAATAGAAAATTAATTTGTTTTGTTTGAAAATTCAACTCTTTATTTTTTTTTTGAAAATGTAATTTATTTCGATTTGAAATCTAAAGCTTTTCATATTGAATTCAATATGGTACCTTATACATTAATTTAATTTAAAAGCAATTATTCTCCATTCTTCGTGAATTTTCACCATATTTTCCCTGTTTAGATAGCATTTTGGCCTGATAAGTCTGTTAAAATATTATGTTTGTATGTTTTGTGTTTTATTTTAGGATCTCTGACGCAAAAGGGGAGGTGAAAAAAGTGTTGAAAATAGCGTGACGTAATTTTTGAAAGGCCCCTAAACTCCTAAAGTAATAATACAGGAAAAGTAACTGTCCTGCAGTCACTTTATTTTCTATTTTGTCGAGAATTCTCCTTCTGTGTGTAAATCACGAACGATTAAGTTTCTTTATTGAAAAAAAATTGAAAAGAGCCACCTGCTCGCACCTGAATGCGCGAAAAGTCAAACGATCGATTCGCTACTCGCATCAACAGGAACCAGTGCCTCTATTTATGTTACGGCTTTATCCAATCGATACACGTTTTCTCTCGACTGAAAAGGTTGGCTATGGTAGTGGGTGAGATTGGGGGTTGGTGGCGTCGAGGAAACGAAAGGGGAGTTTAGATGTGGAGGGTGGAATCGTATTTGTTTAGAACAATGGCTTGCCGGCTTCGTCGGTATTAGCAGGTATGTTCTCAAGCAATACTACTTCTCCTTCTCTCAACTTTTGGGGACCAACGGAGCTTTCAAGCATAATGGCGTCTGCTTTTCAGACTTTTCGCCAGCGCACAATGCTGTTTATTTAACATCGTTTAAAAGTACAAAGCCTGTTAATTAATGGATGGCAGCAGAGGCCGTGACGTGCCGGGGTCGAGAGAAAACCGGAGGCGGGATCATCGAATGGCCATGGCGGCCACCATAACTGGTTTTTATCACAAAAGATAACACTCAGGCAATTGGAAAGCCTCAATCGATAGTACTCCTGGATACAAAATTTAATCTTATAAGGGGGGAAATTCCATATTTAAAATCTTACGCAACAGGGAGTTGAATTAAACGCCTGTAATAAAATTATGATAAAATGTTGATGGATCAATGCAAAGATCTTCTTGCTTCCGCAATAATTTAATCTGTAATTATTTTTAAGAAATTAATCAAATAAATAACTTGAAACGTGAATTTGGAAAAAATCATCTTTGCTAATGGAAGTAATGTACTTTCCTAAAAAATGAAATAAAACATCTTGATTCGCACTCGAAATATCCCCTGAGATTCGAAGTACGAATTAAACGGAGTGCACGAGTGATACGAAAAAAGGGAGTACCCCTCTTAAAAAAAAGAACGCGATTATGGATGAGAAATCGCGTTTTTTATTTCACGATATTTCTTCTCGCGAGAAGTACACAAGTCGTTAAGGGATTTTGCAGGTGATAGTGGAACCATGGTACCGTGGAATGTAATCTCAGTAGGAACGTAAGCATTGTTCCCGCGTGCGCAAGTACTGATTCTCTAGTGTAAACGAGAAACAATGTAGAACGGGTGGAAGTCCTGACAACTGCGGCATAAAAGTAGATCGTATTCTTTTCCGAGATTTCGAATCCTTTGTCACATTTTGCGCCTTTTATGGTGTAAAAAAAAGATCAGGGTCATTCATAATACGGAGCTTCCATCAGAAAGACACAAACTCGAGTCGTAAATGAAATGTTTTTTGAACGCCATGACTGCGAATATAAAACCGAAGCTCGCTTAAAAGCCTTCCTTTTTACCGAATGGCTTAGTTGAAACAAAAACGGAAATACAATTATATTCTTGCTGATGTTTTTAAGAAAATTGTTTAATGTTTGACATATAAAAAAAGTATCGCGCCCTTTTTGAAATAGGTAAAATTCTATTTATACAATATATACATATATTTATTTATTCAACAAAACAAAACCTATAGGATGGGGAGTTAAAATTTTGTTTTAATTTTCTGTTTGACCTTATAATCACAGAAAAAACTGGGTGTCAGAAATGTTGCAGGTAAAGTGCGATGTAGGGTAACCGCCAGTAGGGTAACTGCGACTGGGGTAAACTCACCGCGGTGAATCGCAAATATCTCCAGCGGACTCCGCTAGAGGCAGCTCGTTAGAGACCTGTAACCACGGAAAGTTTACCTTAGGAGAAATCAGCTGACTATTACCCTGCTTGAATGATTACCTGCAACGCTTTGTACCCCCAATTTTTTTGCGCTTAAACAACTAAAAGAAAAAAGGTTGGAAACAATTTTTTATATATTTCTTAAAATTTATATACAAGTTTATCCAAGATTTAAAATTTGCCTTTCAACTACTCATAAATTATCAGAAAGATGTTTTCTATAAAGAAACATTGAGTTAAACAACATTTAGATTGAAGATGGTTGAGGTTCACTGTGTGACTCTGAATCTGATATTTGTATCCGTATTATTCCAATTAAATCCGGATTCCGAGTTTCATTTGTGTTCAATTTGATTTTACCGATTAACAACGGAATCGTTCAAAGTGATTTCGGATTGCGAGCGGAATCATTCCGATTAAAAATGAACTTGAATACCTCAGCGAATTCAGATAGACGGAAACAGAAGTTATTCAGAAATCAGGATAACGTGAATTCATTCGAAATGACTGCCATTTGATAAGAGAATCATTTTAAAATTGCGGATTAATGACGGAATCATATGCAATGCATTTGAGTCTATTTGTGGATTCAGCAGGAATGAAAATTGCCTAAGAAACATTTCAAAATGTCTTTTACAAACCGAAAAGAATATGTTATGTTATAGTGTTTGCACAATCTAAATGTATTTTTTGGTTTATAAAATCACATTTTGAAAAGCTTCTTTGGCCATTTCGTGCCAAAACCTAAACTGAATTAAATGTTTTTTTTTTAAGAATGGCTCAATTACGGATTCAGTCAGATTCATTTGGATTTACGCGGTATTCAATCCAATTTAAAGATATCTATAACGAAATGAAGAAAGGGCAATACGAAAGTGGAGTTTTAAGGAGAGGACTTGTTTTTATTTTAGAGACGTCGCTCCGGCACCGACGACGTCGTAGGCTTTTGTTATCGTGGACGGCACCACCTTTGTTTCTATTGTTTCTCTACGTGGTACAAGAGTCCGGGCAACGTTTCTGCACACAGTAGTTGTTCCTGTTCCGTTCTGTTACGCCCTGGCAGTGCGCCGAGGCGAGTTTCGCTCGGTTCCGCTCGTCGCTAGATGCCGGGCTTCTCGCTTTGTTCTGCGCTTCACAACAAGTGGTAATTAATTCTTGGGGAAACAATCGGTCCACGTAACTCGGTGCCTGTTAGCTGCTCTGGTCTCCATCCACCCAACTTCTCAGTCACTACGGTCTACACTGCGTACTTACACACCTGCCTTGCCTTTCAGAAACATCAAAGCCTAATATCTTACTACTACAGGATTGTTACAGGTCAGGGGATTCTGGACAGTCAGGAAAACTCATCGAATGTCAGGAAAAACTTGAGTCAGGAAATTTTCGATCTTTTTTCTGAAAGTTTTAACCCCACGTTACCCCGTGTAACATACGACAATATTTGCTCTGCAAAATCTGAATAAGATATTATAAACTTATGGAACGAACATACCTAGATATAAATTCTGTTAGTTAAATAAACGTGGAACTCATTCTTTCTGGTTAAAGATTCGTTCATTTTGGGTTGAAAATTCAACTTTTATTGTAGAAAATGAGTCCTTTTGGCTGTATCATTAAACAATTTTGTTGGAAATGAACTTTTTTTGTTCACAATTCATATTTTTGGGTTTAAAACTCAACTGATTTGTAAAAAAATTGCCTTTTATGGCTTGAAAATTGAACATTTTGGATGACATTTTTTTAATGATATATATTGGAATTCGTAGCACCCCTGTACTAATTTATCCATTTTAAAAATGACCTAATTAGTCTTGCAAACTTCTTTTTGAAAGCCAAAACTAAAACAGTTTGAGAATAGATGTTAAAAAGACTTAGGAGAATACAAAAGTTTCTCATTTTTTGCGCTATAAATTTAAAAACTGAGAGGGCAATGAAAATAGTAGAATAGGACTCTACATGAGGATTTCACTATAAATTAATGCCTTTATACTACCCCTTGGCTGCTACTTAACCTCGTCACGACCCTTCCTTGTTTGCCCTTTGGGACATCGTTGGAGAACAAAAAAATTTTCACAATGGGAAAAAGAGGAAATGCGTTAAAATATTTTGAATGTTTGAATCTGTAATTTCTAAATGCCTCTGGCAATTTAAGAGATTAGAGTGGAACTCATAATCATAACTCTGGTAGTGGTTTCTTTTTAGTTATTAAAATTATCACAGGAAGTTTCATCTTTGAGACAATTCGTACAAATTAAATGCTTGCAATCGTGTAACTCAATAACAGATATTATTCTAATCCAAAAACCTATAAACAAAGCAAAGAAATAGGGTAATTGTTTACTTTAATGACTTTTACGAATTTTGCCAAAAAAATACAAAAATGATCAAAATTTGGTGTTTTAATCAATGATTTTTTTTACATCTTTTCGGTTATTTAACGGAATTTCAATAAAAATGTCAATGTAATTCATGCATTAGATTACTTAAACAATGTAGATTATGATTGATTAAAAAAAAATGCATACAAATTTGAGTTCAATCGACAATTTGGTTTTCAATTATTGGTTCTGTACAAGGCGATATCAAATTTCATAATGAAAGGTCATATATCTTCTTATTAATTTTGTAAATACACTAGACTTTCGATTTAAGGACTTTCAATTTATGCGTCCCAAGAATTGACTCCGGTGGATGAGAGGAGCCACGGGGCCGAAAGGGGAGGTCTTCCGGGGTCAGTCACCCTAGATAAAACAGATTGCTTGGAAATATTCTAATACTAAAATAAATTTGGTTCATTATTAAATTATAAATGTTTCTGTAAACTTTTTTAATTTCAATTGGTAAGAGGGACCTGGTAAAGGGCAAGGATGAGTTTGGTTACACCCTATCCCTCTTCCAGGTGGAAAAATGACCAATAATTGTTATTCTTGGCCTTTAAAGAAATAATAGTTATAACACAACAGCCTAACAGTTCTAAATGTTTGATTTTGTGCATGTCATCTTCAAATTATTTTAATTTCAAACCATCAAAAATATTTAAAATTTGAAATTATTTAATTTAAAAATATTCCGAACAAGCTAAAAAGAAATATTTCAAAGTTGTGAAATTTGTATTTAACGAAATTTGATTGCTATTCAATGATGTTTCCATATTTATTGCTGGAATTTTCTAATTTCGCAGTTTTCAATGCTTCAAAGTTAAAATGATTTATTTTGCACGTCCCGAATTTGTAAATGTTGAATTTTGATTGCTTCGATTGGAAAATATCCTAATTTAACGACATCAAAAATGTTCCATTAGAATGGGTTTCATTAAGAATTATTCAGTTTTCAGATAGATCTCAGCAAAAACATCTGCGATAACACAAAATTTCACAAAGTAAAAAGTTTAGCAAAGTTAAGGTAAAAAACGAATTTGTGCATAAAATATTTCTAGAAATAATGATTGAATCCAAATTTTCCGAAAAACGGTACTTAATCTTCATATAATCAATTTTTGTTCTGAAATTTTTAGATAAACCGGTTAAATATTGTACGCTACCGGTCGACTAAACTGTTAAAAAATCGAATTTTGGGCCTAAAAAGTGAAATATTTCTAGAAATAATTAGTGAATCAAAATATCCTGAAAATGGCCCTGGAGCTACATGTATCTTAATTTATCCCTAAAGTTGTAGACGAATTCTTTGAAATTTGTAGGCTTATGCAAAAAATGGTACATCTGTCACTTCTTCTGAATCAGCTGTATCCAGACAACACGTATACAGAGACGTTATTTTTTAGAAATTTTTTATTAGTTACAAACTATTGTATGCAAATCGATGAACAATTGGATGAGATAACTACAAAAGAGGCTAAGTGCATTGATAGTTCTAGAAAATATTTCGCCGTGGTGTTTGTGAATTCTGATAATTAAAACATAATCTAAATCATAAAAAATGCTTTAAAATTTGACAGTTACTTATCCTTAAAAGCAGATTTAAGTCACCCAAACAAGTCTACAAGACAGAGGTTGATTGCGCATAAAGTTTAAAATAAAGGCCTTTGATTTACCAACACCTCACTATATTTCTCCTGGCTTTGTTCCTATCGCGTTGACACTGACGCAGTTCTTATAATTTGGAATCCGCATATTGAACAGGGAGCCTGCATGTGCGGCAGTTTACACTACACGTTATTAAGGCTTCAAAGTGAGAAAGAAATTTTCCACTTGACTATAATGACATGCCATTGTTCATAGAAACCGCAAATAAAGCCTACAGCGTTTAAATAGAGAAAAAAATTAAAGAGTTTTTCATAGCCAAGAAAAAACTCTTTTATTTGACTGTAGACGGGTGACAAAAACTGAATGCTTTTTTCCTGGTTTAATTTGAAATCCCCTTATGATTTTAAAACCCTTCTGTAATCTAAGATCCTCTTTTCTGCACAGGCGCTGAATGGAAGTTGTTATCTGAAGATGACAAGCGACCTTTTATCGACGAGGCAAAGAGGTTACGAGCTATGCACATGAAGGAGCATCCGGATTACAAGTATCGACCCAGAAGAAAGCCAAAAACTCTTAGGAAAGAAGGATACCCTTACAGCATTCCCTATCCCAGCGTGCCAATGGATGCACTCAGAGCCGGTGAGTCTTTTCAGACTGATATTAATATCGCTTATGTACTTCTCATACAATATAAAACTTGTTTTTATTCAGTAATTTTCATACAAAAGAGGTACTTGAAGTGTGTGTTTTTTTCTCTCAAAATGAAGCACGGAACGAAACATATTGCAGAAGTAAAGAAAGAAGTGTACAACAAATGGCCCTCTGAACACAAAAAAGGGGTCTAGCATAGTCATACTTTTTAAAGGCACATTATAAACTCGTTTAGAGAGAGATTTGGAATATATTTAAACCGAGATTTCGTTTGAATCTGTAAGAAGGAAATAAAGCCAAGCACTCTCCAAAATTCATAATGCTAATTATTGGTCTTATGGATCTATTCTCTTATTGAGCGTAGGGTGATCATAAAGTATCGCAATTCAATTTCTTTTTTCGTCATTTTTTTGATTTTCTTTTGAGATCTACGATTTGAGTTTTACGAAGCTATAAAAGACCCCTTGGAAAAGAAATAAGAAACGAGGATCATAAGCCTGACCAACAAGTAAAACCTGAACTATCTCAAACGAACAACGGCCAAGGGAAACATTCGTTTGCAGAACCGAATGCTTTGATATTCATATTGGACGGCATTTCGCACACCAGATTCCTTCTCAGTGGTAGTTAAATTCTCCACGGACAGTTGAAAGTTTTATAGTAAGAGCCACACCATTCTTTTTGCTTTCTCAAACGACATGTGTTCGGTAGAGCGATCAAATAAAATTTTATTCCAAATCATTCGCTCTCTATTATTTAGGACTTCCTTTCTGGTTTCTTCGTTTCTTGTTATCATGCATTTCCATTCAAAATTTAATTACAATTCCAAGGTATTTATATCTCTTAATGAGGGTCGTAATAAACTCAAGCTTTTATCTCTTCAGATTATGTCCTTTTATATTGTGTACTAAAATAATCCAATCTCCGGAGTTGCAGTTGACATTCGTGTGACATTGAAATGTAAATACGTTTATCTAATTTTACAACAATAACTGGAGACAGAGATCCGAATTTATTCACGCGATTATTCACCAGTATTTGGTAATCTGTAATTTATCGAGAAATTCCTGTGCACTCTCTACTTCCATGGTTGCAACTAGTACACAGTTGCTCGAAATGCACGTGGGCGGTTGCATAAATCGTGAGATTAATGATTGTAATGTGATTCAAACGCGTGTGGGAAATTGATTATTCTTCCCGGACGATGTCGATACACCTACGAGAGCGATAATATGTTTACTTTGTCATTTTTCATGTTCACCATAGAAACACTGCTGAATTTTCAATTACATTATAAAATGCACTTCAATATGTCGATATAAATTTTATTTATATAAATATTCATGTAAATTTACCTCAAAAGCCTCTTCTCTGAACTATAATATTTTAAAGATGTTTTTCCTTATCGCTTGAAAGTTTCTGACTTAAATGTTCTTTATTTCAATTAACATCTTTCGGTGGTTGGAGTTTTATTTCAAATTCAAGAAGTTCTGAAAGCATGACAATTTTAAACGGTAATATTGTTTTGGCCCTAAAAAGATAAATAATAGGGACAGGCAGGCATGTCGAAAATATTTATGAAAATGTAAATTCATCTAAATCTTTACTTATTTTATTTTAAATAGTGGAAAATGCTTTTTTGAAATGATAAAAGGTCGATTTTCTTGGTAAATGAATCTCGTACCTCTTACAATGAATTTTATTCAAATTGCTGCTCCTATAAGAAATAAATCTGACAAGCCTACACTGAAAAAAAGGATTACTTGTACCAAGTGAATTTTACTTGTCTTAAGTAAGTGAAAGTCCTGTTTATTTTCAAAGAAATATTTATTTGAGGCAAATAAATATATGCACTTTGAATGAAAAAAATAATTTCTTTCAGCCAGACAAATTTGAATAGGATTAAGTTAACATCGTTTGATTCAAAAATACGACCTATTGGTCGGAGGAAAATATTTCTTAGAGTCAATGAAATATTAATTGAA
>CAKNWT010303082.1:0-15676 GCA_932066315.1 Andricus coriarius | reverse complement strand
CTAAGAGTTGAAAAAATAAAATAAAATTTACATTAATCCAAAGAATTAACAAACATTCAATTGCGTTTAGTAGAATTGTAATAAATTTAGAAGATTCTAAAGATTCAACAAAAGTCAAGTGATTTTGCATTAATTTAAAGAATTAAAAAGAAAATGTTTAAATCCATAGGAAAAACAAAAATTCAATTGAATTCAGAAAAATTTGAATAAGTTGAGGAATGTTTAAAGGAATTCTAATGAATGTAAACGTATTTGAAGGAATCTTGAAAATTAAAAAAATTAAAAAGAACTAAGGTGAATTCAAGGAATTAAAAAAATTCCAGTAAATTTGCATAAAATTCCAAAGAAATAAACGAAATTCAAGTGAATTCGCAATAAATCAAAAGAATTCAAGTGAATTCAATATAATCCAATCGATATGTAAATATTTAATTTAACCAGTAGATTTTAAATTAAATCAGAAGAATCCAGAGAATCAAATGTAATTCAATTGAATTCAAAAGAATTCTGTATCAGAAATTCAGAAGAATCCTAAGAGTTCAAAAAATTCAAGTAAATTCACATTAATCAAAAGAATTAACAAGAATTGAATTGCGTTTAGTGGATTTGTAATCACTTATAGAGAAATCAAAGAATTGAACAAAATTCAAGTGAATTCACATCCAAAGAATTGACCAAAATTCAATTGAATTATGATGAAACCAACAAATTAGCTAGAATTCAAGTGATTTCAGAAACATCCAAAGAACTAAACAGAATTTAAAAGAATCCGAAGGATTAACAAAAATTTTATTGAATTCAATATAATTATATAAATTTAAGAGAGTTCGAAGTAATTCTAAATAAGTTAAGTGAATTTAAAAGAATCCTAATAATTAACCAATTTTTTTACTTTAAAATAATTAAAGTGAATATACAAGAATTCAAAGGATTACGAAAATTGTTATTGTATTTAGTAGAATTGGAATTATTTAAGAAAAATTCAAGGAATTAAACAAAATGAAAGTAAATTTTCCAAAAACAACAAGAATTTCAGTAAGTTCAAAAGATTTTAAATGAATTCACAAGAATCTAAAGAAGTAAAAAAATGTCAATTGAATTCAGAAGAATACAAAGAATGCCAGTGAATTCAATATAATCCAAGGGATTTACTAAAATGCAATTGAATTCAGTAGAATTGAAACGAATTCAGAAGAAATCATTAGGCTTTCATAATAAGAATAAACTAAAATTATTTAAGTGTTAAATATAGTGATTTAAAGTTTAAAATTATTTTGAAACAAACATGCTTTTGATCATGTAATAAAATATGCAGAAGTCCAAGTGAATTCATATGAGTTCAAAGAATTAAAAAAAATTCAATTGAATTCTGAAGAATCAAAAAATTAAACACCATGAATTCAACAGAATCATAAGAGTTCAAAAAATTCAAGTGAATTCACATTAATCACATTGAAATAAATTCAATAGAATCTAAAGAATGAAACTTATTCAAATAAATTCCTGATGTAACATGAAGTCAAAAGTAGCATATGAGTTACAAACAATTAAGTAAATTCGCGAAATTGAATTAAAAATCTTAGCTTAATATTAAAAATCCTAAATCTTTAAAGATTCGCAAAGGAGTATATTCATAATAATCAATAATATAAATTATAATTAACAATAATTAATTTTAATTTTAATTTCATAAATTTCCTGTGAATCGTCAATCAATATAGTCAAGATTATTTCTTCATAATCATGACAAATGTTAAAATAGAAGATATTTCTAGTATATTAAAACAAAAACATGTATAAAATCAATTAATTATTAGTTAATAGTTTGTCAGTCTCCAAACTTTAAAAAAGTGACCGAGAAAACTTCTAGATTGATACTTTCTTCTCAGGTAAACTCTCTTCGATGAGGCATTTGAAATCCGAAGTGGACTCAATCAAATCAGACGTAGAATGCGGCCTTCGTTTTGTCGATCAGTCAGTTTCTTTCCAACCTGGTGATACCATAGTCTGCTACAAACTCCGATACGATCCTCAGTACACCGATTGGAATCCCGGATTTTAAAAGTCACACCTTAATAGTTTTCAAATTACATAATTATTACTTTTTAAGTTAATGCTAAGTAGGAAATAGGAATTGTTTGAAATAAAACAGATTCTAATCTTAAGTACAAATTTGTTTATTATTGCAGGACTTCATACCCTTAAATCAAAAGCGCCCAACTTCGAACGCCTTCCTCTGATGGAACAACCTCGTATGAAATCTAGTTAGAAAAATTACTCTATTCAGTCGATAATGATCGTCGATATTTAGGTCCACAGAATTGCCTTTGAAAATTCATCGCATTAATCGGAATCGGAAATGATCCGAGACCTTTTATATATCGTAGCTGTCCACTTACAATTTGGCGTCGAAAACTTCTGCAATTTTCAGGAATCCTCCTAGTTTCTCAAACGCTCACGAAATTTGTAAAAAAAGATCGCAATTCTCACATCGAAACCAGAAGAGCTAAAACCGCAAATGCAAAGACGGGTGTAAATGCGTGAACTTTGATTAATATTCAGAGATTTATAATCAAAGTAGGTTGTAACCAGATCCATTAAAATGGGTCACAGCTCTGATTTAGTGTTAAGACGCATAAGTTTCTCGAAACCGACGTTGGAGATGTTGGTAGGCTGTTATGACTCCTCTTTTCTTTTTCTGAAGACGACATGGTGCTGATTCCTGGGTAGGTTTTATAATTTGGACGTTGAAAGGCTCGATTTCAACTTCGTTGTCAGGGTGAACAAAGAAGGCTACTGAGTGCCGTCCACGTCCAAAATGTTCAGGAATGACGACTCGATGGTTGAGGGCTGGAAGTTGACCACTTGTCCAAGTATCCAGCAATTCTCCAGTGTTCAGAAGAATCGCTCCCGGCAAGTGACCAACGCGCAACCAACGGTCTCCGGGCGGAGTTTGGATTTCTAGACCGCCTTCGCAATCCTGGAAGAAGAAAGAAGATTAATGTGAGTTTTTTAATCATGTTTTATATGAGGGTGGCCGAAAAACTTATTTTCAAAATTGATTCTTCCCGATCATTAATATATCAAGACCAAAATGTTAATCTTGTAATATTTTTAATATAAAACTTTTGATGAATGGAATAAAACAATTTTAATGAATCAATTTTTAATTTATTATTCTCAGGTCTTCCACAGCCTAATTTACTTTAAAAAAGTGACGTCACTTTAAATTTAGAAGAATTCGATAGAGTTCGATTCATAAGACTTCAAAGCAATTCAAAATAAATTCAAAAGAATTCAAATGAATTGGAAAAAATTTCAAAATCCAAAAATATGTCATTGACTTCAGTAAAATTGGAGAAACCCTGGAGAAATTTAAGGGAAATGAGAAGAATTCGATAAAATTCATAAAAAATTAAAGGTGAATTAAAAAAATTCAAGAGAATTAGAAAAAATGTGGAAAAAAATTAGCTTAGAAAAACTCCAGGAAATTCAAAAGAATTTGATAAAATGCCTGAGAATGCAAGTTGAGTTTAAAAGATTACAAGATTAAATAAACAAAAAGTATACAAAAATGCATTGAGTTGAGTGAAAACTTTTGAAATCACTTCAAGTTATTCAAATCTATTAAAACTTTCTGGGAATCTTTTACAATACCCTGAAATATTTCAAATCCTCTCAAATCCCTTGACATTTTCTAAAGCTCTTAAAAAATTCCGAGGAATTTTTTTAAATACCCTACAATCTTTAAAATCTTTTGAATACCCTTCAAGTTATTCCAATCTATTAAAAATTTCTGGGAATCTTTTAAAATACCCTGAAATATTTAAAATCCTTTAAAATTCTTTGAAATCTTTTGAGACTTTTTAAAGCTTTTAAAAAATTCCTGGGAATTTTCCAAAATACCCTTAAATCTATCAAAACTTTTGAAATCGCTTGAAATGTTCTAAAGTTCTTAAAAAATTAGTTGGAATTTTTAAAAATAACCTTAAATCTTTTGAAATCCCTTGGAAATTTTCTGAAGCTCTTGCAAATTCCCTGGAGTTTTTAAAAATACCCAAAAATCTTTCCAATCTTTCTGAAATCCCTTGAAAATTTTTAAAGCTCTTCAAAATTCCTTGGAATTTTTGAAAATACCCTAAAATCTTTTAAAATACTCTGAAATATTTAAAATCCTTTGGAATACCTTGAAACTTTCTAAAGCTCTTTAAAAATTCCCTAAACTTTTTTTTTAAATCATGGGCAGACATTAAATTAGTTTGGTGAATGTCAACAGTAAACGAAGAGAAGTATTTTTCTATCTACTTAGAATAAATTAACACTGTGAATGGGGGATTCACGAAAAATGTGTTTTCAAACGAATAATGCTGTTGCATTTGGTTTTTATTACACTATTGCGTATAAATTATTGCGTCATGAGCTTAAAATTAAGTTGGCCTCTCATTCTCATGGAGCTGCATACATATGAGGGGCGAACAAGTTGTTTTTATTTTTTTAAACTATGAAGTAATGCTTCGATCATTTCCGCAAAAATATACATTGCAACCTTGAATGTGAGTATGATATAGGGAAAAATGGTGTACCAAACGCACTTCCTTTAGAAAAAATTATTTAAAAACTTTAATAATTTTTGAATTCCCTTATAATCAACAGAATTGGTTCATGAATTTTTTTCAGAACCTCTTTCGTACCCTCTAAATAACATACATTTAAACCATCAAGGTCGGTCGAGCCGTTATCGAGAAAATTTTTTGATTGCTCAAAATTTGTTTATAACTTTTGTACATTTTTTTTTAACTAATACTTAAAGTAATTTTTTCTTATAAGGGTAGTTATTTACCCCCCGCAATATAAATCACATCCGAGCGGGGGCATCCAGACCTTGCTTATCCTGCTACGGCTTTTCTTGGAATCTTTTTAAATATACTAACATCTTTTAAATCCTTTGGCATTTGGAAATCTTTGGAAAAATTTGGAATCTTATAAAATCCCTTGAAACTTTTTAAAACTCTTGAAAATTCATTGAAATTTTTTAAAATACCATAAAATCTATCAAATCTTTTGAAATCCTATCAAGTTATTGAAATTATTTTTAAATTTCTAGGAATATTTCTAAATATCATTAAGATATTATAAATCCCCGTGAAATTCTATGAAATCTGATATTTTCTGAAATCCTGAAAAAATGTATTGAAATACCTCGAGAGCTTTTAAAATGCATTAAAATCTTATGAAATCTGTTGAAATCTTTTCAAATATCTTAAAACCTTATTGGTCCTGTAAAATCGTCCCATATTTTCAAAAATTCTAGGACATTCTTTGCAGCCGCATGAACATTTTTTTTAAATCTCTTTAAAATTAATGGAAATCCCTTGAATTTTGTTTCATCTCTTCAAAATTGGCCTTGGAATCTTTTAAAATATCCTGAAATATTTCAAATCCTTCTAAATCTCTTTAACTTATGAAAATTAATTTTAAATTCCTTGAAATCTTTTAAAATTCCTTTAAATCATTTAAAATTCTCTAAAGTATTTCAATTCCTTTGAAATCTTTTGAAATTTCTTGAACCCATTTTTAAATTACTGAAATCAATGCAAAATTCCTTGGAATATTTTTAAATACTCTAAAATATGTCAAATCCTTTAAACTCTGTTGAATTCCCTTGACATTTTTTTAAATGCACTAAAAAATTTAAAATCCCTCGAAACTTTTTAAAGCTCTTCAAAATTCGTTTGAAAATTTAAAAATACCCTAAAATCTTTTAAATTCTTTGGAATACTTTCAGATTATTAAAATCTATTAAAAATTCCGTGGAATCTTTTTAAATTCCATAAAATATTTAAATTCCTTTGATATCTTTTGAAATCCCTTGAAACCTCATTAAATTACTGAAATCAATGCAAAATTCCTTGGAATACTTTTAAATACCCTCAAATATGTCAAATCCTCCTTTAAACTCTTTTGAATTCCCTTCACATTTTTTTAAGCACACTAAAAAATTAAAAATCCTTTGAAACTTTTTAAAGCTCTTTAAAATTCTTGAACATTTTTTAAAATACCCTAAAATTTTTTTAATTCTTTGGAATCCCTTCAAATTATTGAAATCTATTAAAAATTCCGTAGAATCTTTTAACAAATCCTAAAATATTTCAAAACCTATCAAATCTTTCGAAATTCTTTGCAACTTTTTGAAGCTCTTGAACACTCCTCGGAATGTAAAAAAAAATCCCTCACGTATTAAAAACCCTTTAGAATCCCTTCAAAAGATTGAAATCTACTAAAAATTCCTTAGAATCTTTTTAAATAGCCTAAAATATTTCAAATCCTTTGTAATCTTTCGATTTTCTTTGCAACTTTTTAGAGCTCTCGAACACTCCTTGGAATTTTTTTAAATATCCTAAAATCTTTCAAATGCCCCAAAAGGATTTAAAAGTAATTTAAGAATTAAAATTCAGAAATAGTTATAGACCTGACTTCAATAGTGGTTAATCCATGGGTTAATTTATTGAAAATAAAGTGACTAAAGTGATCTTTTCATTTAAAAAAGTGACAACAGTGACTTTATTTCGAAAAAGTGACTTCTTACTGAAATTCCCTGAATTTTTCCATTTGTTTTCAAAAGCCCTCATTTTTCCCTGACCAGCGAAATTCCTCAACTACTTCCAGGTTTTAAAATTTTCCCTGATATGTGGCCACCCTGTGTATTTTAAACCTTGCATATTAAAGATGTATCTTCTGAAAACTTAAATAAAGTTTTGCTTGCGTGGTTCTTAAAATACGAAAGAAGATGATTGATGAAAATGATTTCTCAATAACTTAGAAAATACGGTTGGCGGTTTGTAAAATTTAATTAAAGCTCCTTTGACGTTCTGATATGATACGCAGAACACGCTTAATTAGCTGCAGTTAAGAGGGAATATGTTGAGACTTAAGAAACATGTTAAAGTTAATGCTTTCCACTAATTCATTATCCATTCTCTGGTGTCTGCGTTGGCGCGACTTGCCTTCACGTTTCTGACGTCATCGAATACGCTTCGTTCAATGTAACTTCGATGGACATTGAAGGGCTTTAATTAAGATTCGTGGAAGACTTGGTTCATGTAGATTTACTACCTTTTTGACAAGCTTCCAATCTTTTTAATGACAAATCGAGGACTTAGACTGTGTCAGGGTACCGTATGATACGTTAACCCTTTGCGGCGCAGTAACCCAGATTACCACTTTTTTTATTAGCAACTTTTTTCTCTAGATTCAATTTTTTTGAAGTAATAAGAACAATTTACTTTTGTTATCGTATTTGAAGCATTGTAGAATTAAAAAAAATGATGAACGTATTGCATAAAATTATAAATAGTTATAAATAAATAAATGTTAAAAATCGCTCTTTTTTACGAAAGAATTCGGTTTTGAACGACGTATTGAATAAATTGGAATGAAACTTGGTACTCTAAGGTTTTTGGGTCGCTGATTACGAATCCGGAACCAAATTTGCAAAATTCAAAATTGCGGATCCAATATGGCGGATGAGTTTTCAAGAAATTGCAAACTTTTAATGAAACTTGATATCTGAGGGTTTTTGGGGTCGCTGATTACGAATCCGGAGCCAGACTTGCAAAATTCATAATGGCGGACGAGTTTTAAAAAAATTGCAAATTTTTCATGGATCCTTTAATTTTTTCAAAACTCGTCCACCATATTGGAACCGCCATTTTGAATTTTTTAAATCGGGCTTCAGATTCGTAATCAGCGACCACGAAAACCCCGGAGTGAAAAGTCTTATAAAAATCTAACAACTTGAAAAAAAACCTGTCCGCCATATTGGATCCGCCATTTTGAATTTTGGAAATCTAACTTTAGATTCGTGATCAGCGACCCCGAAAACCCACTAAGGTGAATATAACAGTAAAATTTATTTGATAGAAAAATGTGCGCCGCAAAGGGTTAAGTTAAAATTTGGCACACCGTTTCAGGGACCGAAAAGAAAGATCAAGTTCGTTAACCAGCTATTTTTGATAAAAATTCAAAACGTTAGATCATTTTCAAACTTTTTGAGACCATTTTTTTAAGATTAAAAAATTCTATGTACGGCTATTCGTAGCACTCGGTAATTCGAACACTTTATCTTCACGACTTTTTTCGATAAAAATAAAGTTATTAAAAATTGTAAGCCAAACAACACACGATAAAAAAAAGTCAAGAAAAGAAAACATTGCTTTCTGAAAGCCCAACTTTTTGAATTTTCTTGAAAAATTAAAAATTCAAATTTGAATCACACGAAAAATATTGAAAAATGAAAAATTCCATTTTCAGGTCAAACTATGCAAGATACGGAAAAAGACAAAGACAAAGATTGTGCACCCAAAAAAGATCTACAAATTTGTTATTAATTACTTTTTGATAGGAAGCGTATTTTTTGTTTTATTCGTGAAAAACTACATTAAAAATAAAAAATAAAATATTTTGGACAAATGACAAAAGTTATTATTCATTTTTATATAGCACGAGTAGATTTTTTTTTAGTCGACAAAAATAAGATTAAAAATAGATATTAAAGTAATCGTGATGAAAAAATTTGTATTTTATTTTGCAATATCTGAATAATATTTAATATTTTCAAACTTCTTCCCTAAATTGGCTAAAATAACATCCACCATCTCAAAAATAGACATTTCAAAAGATTAAACATTTTTTTTTAAATTTCGTGGGATTTCTAAAAATTTGTCCAAATTTCAACAGACTTCAAGAATTTTTTAAGGATATGGAATGATTTCAGGGATTTGAAAGGATTTTATAGGATTTAAAAGCTTTCACCGCTGCCACAAATTATTTGTTATGTTCAAAAATTTATTAATTAAATACATTTTTGAGTTGATTCAATTAATCATTATCGACGTTTAAAATAATAATACTTTTCGCAAGGTATTCACATTTTATTGGGTCTGTAATAAAAGATTCAACGGAATTTTAGAGAATTTGAGGAAATATTAAGAGACATCACAAAATTTCAAGATGATTTATGGGATTTCAAAGTATTGCAAGGGAATTGTAGGGATTTTACACCAAACGATTTTATAGGATCTCCAAGGACTTTCAAAATCTTGAAAATTTGAATAGATTGCAAAGGATCTGAATGGTTTTAAGGTATTCTACGAAATTCCAAGAAATTTGAAGAGACTTGACAAATTTCAAGGGATTTAAAAAATTTCAACGAATTTGAAAGAATATAGTATATTTTGAAAGATTCCAAGGAATTTCATGAGATTTTAAAGAATCTCGTAGGATTATAGAAAATTTCAAGAGATTTAAACAATTCTATGGAACAGGGTTTCAAAATACTGCAAGGGATTCATAGAGATTTTATCAAACCTACGCGATTTTATAGGGTCTCCAAGCACTTTGAATGTTTAAAAAATGTAAATAGATTTCAAAGGATTTTGAATGGTTTTAGAGTATATTATGAAATTCCAACAATTTTCAAGAGATTGAACATTCCTTCAGAGATTAAAAAATTGTTAAAGAATTTTAAAGAATATAGTATATTTTAAAAGATTCTAAAAAATGTCATTACATTTTAAAGAATTTCGTAGGATTATAGAAAATTTCAAGAGATTTAAAATATTTCAAGAAATTTCAAATTATTTTTTTAAGGTTGCAAAGATTTGAAGAGATTTTGTATGGTACTTACCAACTTCCAAGGGATTACAATAAATTTTACAATATTTGAGGGATTCCTAGGATTTAAGAAGAAATTAGAAGATTATTCAAGATTATAATGAATTTTTATAGATTTAAAGAGATTTGAAAAAAAGTGGAGAGTTTTCAGAGATTTCAGAGAAAAAAATTGTATAGGGGCCATTTTCAGACCAACAATTGTAATGACGACCTAGCGTAATCTTCAAACCATTTTTTTTTTAATAAAAGCAAATTTATAGCAGTATTTCGGTATCAGAAAAAAGAAATTTAGGAGTTAGCGATTGCAAAATTCAAAATCATCCCTTTTTCATCCCTCGATATAATATTTAAAAAATTACATGACACTTTTTAGCTATTTTTACAAATGATAACTAATATTGACACTATTTTGTATTTATCAAATGAGCCCGAGGCCTGAGTATTTAAAAAAATCAGAAGCTCTCTAAATAGAAGATGTCAAATGTCTTGGAAGTTCAAACCAGTTTTTAATAAGTAACATTAACGTTACTGAAAAAAACCTTACAAAAATTATATTTCAATTTACGTAATTTAGTCAAGAATTTTACATTAATAATCTGTAGACTGCTTTTATTTTATACTATTATTAATTCTATATAATAAAATTTGCATAGAAATCCTTTTTCTTTCAATAAAACTAACGTGAAAATGTGTAGTTTTTAGAGGAAATTAGGTGACATGTGTATTTCCAATTTGAAAACAAAATTTCCACAAAGTTACGGGTATTTGAATCTTGACATATATTTTTCGGAAAATCATTACTTCTTTCTTCAAGATTCTACAGTTTTTCATCTAGTTCAGATATGTGGATTTCCTTTACGGATTCTCACAGTTTCTCTCTTTTTACGTTTCAATCACAGAAAAAAATTTCCGGTCATTTCCCGGGTTTTCCCCGTTTCAAAAACATTTTTCACGGTCAATGAAATTAAAAAATTCTAACTCTAAGATAATATCATAAATTATTTTTGAAATTTTTTCAGAACTTTCAAACCTCTTTTATAATGATTCGAATTCTTCCTAAATTTTTTTTTTAATCTTACAAAATATAAATATTTCCTTAAAATGTTTTTTTATTTTTTTTTGTTAATTTTGGAAATATTTTTAAATATTCTCTCAAAATTAATTTTTCAAAATAAAAAGTCATTTTTAATTTTCCTAGCAATCTTGAGGAAATGTTTTTCATTCTTTTAAAGCCTTTCACAATTCTTAAAAAGCTTCTAAATTTTTTACTCGAAATCTGCAAAAATCTATATTTTGTTTTAAATAGCCGGATTTAGTCGGTATACGTGGACACTTCGTTTAAATTATTTGAAATCATTTCAAATTTTTAATTAATTTTTAATCTTTTCAGACCTTCTAAATATCTCTTCAACTTACTCGAATTTATTCTAGGAGTAATAGGTGCTGAATATTTATTATACATCCAAAATTCAACAATTCTACTTGTAAATGAAACTTTTTTAAATAGAACAATTAAAATTGTAACGTTCGAAGTTTAGTCTTTTTGTTTTTAGTTTTGAATATTTGATTTATAATTACTAATTTTAAATAAACATTAAAATATTTCTAAACATTAACCAATTGTTCCTATTCTTAATTACAAAATATCAATGTTTAAATTTTCAAACTTTAGACTAAAACAATATTTGAAATGTAATAAAAGCCTTTAATCATGAATATATTATTTTGAAGTTATTTTTAAATTGATAATAGTTTATAAAGTTTCAATCGGGCGTTTACATGTATTTAAATACTAAGACTTTCCAATGGAAAGAGTTTAGTTTTTAACGTTAAAATTGGAAAATTTATATTTATATTTACGTTTATATTTATATTTACAGTTGATAAACCGAAAAGGTTTTTATCCAAAATTGTAGATTTCAAACGCTTCTAATTTTTATTTTAAAATTCTTTCAATGAAATATGTACACTTAAAAATTCAAATCTAAAACGGAAAATTTTTAAGTAAAAGATTTTCCAATTACGCTTTGTAAACTGAATTATATCATAATTGAAAAAGATAAAAATTCAACGAATTATTGAAAAAAAACTGTTGAAATCAAACTGGACAGATTTTTTTCTAAAAATTTGTCAAGTTCCCGGTCAAAAAATAAATTCACTATCATTTCCCGGTTTTCCCGGTCTCATAAATTTTTTTTATAAGTATTACAAAAAATAAAAAGGATGGGGTTTTAAAGAAAACAGCAAGAGCCATTTTTTGTAGAATATTTTTAGATATGCAAATTTTTTTGTGAAAATTGACAGAATTCGAACAGAAAATTTATATATTTATATATTTATATTTATATTTATATTTATATATTTATATATATTTATACATTTTCTGCTTTTTAAATCGGTAATTTATTTATTTTCTCGATTTGCAAGTATTATCGAATTTTTAAAACACATTTTTTTCAGTTTTTGAATTTAAAAAATATCTATTCTAATGGCAAGCAGAAGATAATATCCAAATTTTTAAATATTTTAAACTGTTTTCTTCTTGTCCGAAATTTTATTTTTTTAGTTAGATTTTGTACCAGTTGAATTTCATATCAAATTGTTGAATTTTCAAGCCAAAAAGACGAACTTTCTCTAAAACTGTTGAATTTTTCAACTGAGAATATGAATCTTCAACCAAAAATTTAACTTACGACAAATCAGTTGAATTTTTAAGAAAACTGGTAAATTTTCAGCTAAAAAAATCAATTTTTAATCAAGACAAAAACGGATTTTCAACAACTATGAATCTTCATCCAAAAAAATTAAGCTTTAAGAAATTAGTTCAACTTTCAACCACGGAGTTCAATTTTCAATCCAGAAAGATGAATTTTTGACGAAGAATATAATAGATGATATTTCAACAAAAAAGGATTTTAATTAAAAATAAAAACCAGCTGTATTAAACTAAAAAAGATTAATTTTCCACAAAATACTTGAATCCTCAACTGAAAAAGTCTAATTTTCAATCAAAGAGATTAATTTTCTATCAGAAATTACGAATTTTCATCGAAGTACATACATTTTTAACCAAATATGTAGTTGAATTTCCAGCTATAATTTTGTTATCAACAATAATTTAATTTTGAACCAAATAATAAAATTTTGCAAGAAAAAGAATTCTTAACAAAAAATGTAATAGTAGACTTTTCAACCGAAAAGAATGAACTTTCAACCAAAAATTTGCTTATTTGATTCTGTTCAAAGAATAAACTTTCAACCAAATATTTTCTTATTTGATTCTGTTAATTCAGTTCGCAATCAAGTATAAAAATGAGGATAAGGTATAACGCTGTGAAAGCTGCGATAAATCGGAACGTTCCGGGTAACGCGTTACCTTCGGATTTAGCGACAAATCTTATTTATCCTCTAAGTTTCAGATACGTTACAGCTCCTGATTTTTACTGTTAACTTTACGATCTGGTCCAGGTAATGTGGTACACCTACGCAGTCGTTTCTCGCAGAATGAAAAGAAATGACTCGGTCCATAAATCTTTTTCTGATATACAGGCTATATATCAGTTGTTGGATGTTGGACTTACCTGAGCGAGTAAAGTGAAAGTTCCATAATCACAATGGGCTCCACATCTGGTCATATCAGGCTCCGGAGCACCCAAGGGTGGATAATAGAGCAGCCGGAGTGTTGTTCCGTTTGCTGGACCCAGGAGGCGCGTATGCTTCGAGAGGAAGAAGTCAGAAGGCAGCTCCATCCCGACCGCGAGTGCCTGCATATCGAGGATTTCTTAGACCCTGTTTACGATTGCGAGACTTGAGGTACCTCGGGGTCACGTGGACGCTAAGGTACCTCGAATTCCAGCAAGAAACGTACGGTTAAAAGCATCGTCGTCAGCTGCTTGAAGTCCCCGGAAAGCTCGTCCACAGCCGTGCTGAATCCTGGAACATCTGGGTCTGGAAGCGGTCCTTTATCATCACAGATGTTGAACGAATGTCGCACCTCCTTTTCTTCGGTTTTCGACAATCTGTGGATTTTTTTCATTCTTATAATCATCCATTTTTCAGAAGATATTTTTAATAAGTCAAGCTGCCAATACAATTTGTTAATGGTCCAGAAAACCAATTCCTCCAAGAAGCTTCCCGTTTAAGGCCCCTGGAAATCACCGGTAAATAGGACTTCACAAACTGAGGCCAAACGGAGAAGCCATTTTGTCTAGTTTTTTGTATAATCGAAAGAAAAAAATGCGCCCTATGATGCTTGTTACCGGCCATGCCGGAGGAAGAGGAGAGGATTCGCTCAGTTCTGCTTTTGGGCGAACCTAAAGACAAAACGAAAAATTACCATCCTCCAGGACCCAAGTTCATGCCAGTTTTTCATTTTGTCTTTCGGTTCGCCCAAAAACAGAACAGAGCAGATTCTCTTCCTCCGAAATGGTCAGTAACAAGTATGGTAAGTCAAGAAAGCAAAAATCGACGTTGACAACTGTTTTCTCTACTCCATTTTCAGGTAAACAATAGAATACTCCACAACTGTGATGGTGCTGTTATCGTGGTGTCGCTAATAGGGAACATTTTTTCTTCCGATTATATAAAAAATATAATTTTCTCCACAAAAACGGACTTTACCGGGAGTCTTTCTCCTCTTTAGATTATGGACACCAAAAATTAGGTAAAATATCTTCTCCATTTGGCCTGAGTTTGTGAAGCCTGAATTACCGATGATTTCCATCCCCATTAAACTTGAGAAACTCCCTAAAACACGTAAAATCGATAATCTGGACTCAATTTCCACCTTTTTTTTTACAAAGTTTTGATTCATTTTTTAAGAATCTTAAATAGAAATTCAAGATATTACAAAACAAGACTCTTTGAAATAGACTCTTTTTGATGAGACTAGTTTACAAAATTTCATAAACAGGGGAAATAAGGAAATATTTCACAAAAATCGGGGAATAAATTCCTTTAAATAAAATGAATGTAGTTGCTAATATTAAATTCAAATCGAAACGCTTTAAATTCCTAATATTTGGAGTAAAAATATTGCTTTTTCAACAGAAAAGATACATTTTTAACCAAGTAGTTGAATTTTCAACCAAGAAGATAAATTTTCTACCAAAAAAGACGAATTTTCAACCAGAGACGAATTTTCAAATGAAACGATGAATCTTCAACAAAAAATGAATTTTCAACAAAGTAGTTCAACTTTTAACTAAGTAATTGAATTTTTAACCAAATAAGATGTTATTTTATATAACAAAAACAGTTGAATTCGTACAGAAAGAGGAATTTTCAAAAAAAAGTTTATTTAAAAAAAAAACGGTTTTAATTAAGAAAGAAAACAAATTTCAACTAAATTTTTTTATTTCCAAGCCAAAAAGACGAATTTTCAACAAAATAGGTACATTTTCAACCAATGAGATGAATTCTTAACTAAAATAATGTATCTTAAACCCTTAAAAAATGAGTTTGCAACAAAGTAAATTAACTTTTAATCAAGTGGATGAATTTTCAACTAGAAGAGAAAAATTTTCAATTAAAAATATAAATTTAAAAAAAAAATGGAAGATACATTTTTAGTGAAAAAAATTAATTCTCAACAAGAAAAACATCGACCTTTCAACAAAATACTTAAATTTTTAACTAAAGAGTTGAATTTTTAACTAAAACATGCAACCCCAGAGATGATTTTTAAACAAAGAAGATTAATTTTCTAAAAATGGAATTGTTAAATTTTTGACCAAAGACATTAATCTTCAACTACAAAAAAATGAATTTTTAGCAAATATATTCAACTCTTACGAAGCAGTTGAATTTTCAACCGAAAAATATGAATTCTCAATAAAAATGGTCATAGTTGATATTTCAACCAAAAAAGATTTTATTTTATACATAAAAAAACAGTTGAATTCATACAAAAAAAAAACGAATTTTCTACCAAATAGTCTCATTTTTTACCAAAATAGTGGAACTTTTAACCCAAAAAGGCGAATTTTCAACAAAATATGAATAT
>CAKNWT010303075.1:0-14211 GCA_932066315.1 Andricus coriarius | reverse complement strand
CTTCATTTGGGGGTGCATAATAAGGGGGGGGGGGGGTCGTAATGAGCGACCTCAAAACAACTGGAGATCAAAGAACGAGCTAAATATCTAGGAGTCATCTTAGATAAGAAGCTGTCATGGAACGAGCACCTACAAAACAAGTGCAAAAAGCTAGTAGAAACTCTATGGCTCTGTAGGAGAGCCATAGGGAACAGCTGGTGCTTGAAGCCGGAGACACTTATGTGGACGCGCACAGCGATCCTGTGACCCAGGCTACCCTATGCAGCTGTGGTTTGGTGGAGCAGGGTCGAGCTATCCACTGTGAAGTCTCGTCTGGAAAGAATCAGGGGAATGATTTTGAGAGGCATCACTGGTGCATCGAAGTCGACAAGGACAATGGCATTAGGGGCACTAACAAGGTTGGAGCCCCTCCATCTCACCATCAAGGCTGTGGCTGTGGAGGCGGCCTGAAGATTGAATATGGTAAAAGGTGGAAAGTTCTGGACGGCAGTGAGGAACCTAACCGACATCGCGAGTAGGCCGACCCTGAGCATGCTCAGGGATAAAATACCTACTCGCTATCTCTTCGGCAAGAAGTATCTTGTGAGCCTATCTACGAAGGAGGATTGGGTTAATAACGAAGTACACCTTCCCAGTGATGGGGACAACTGGTTTACAGATAGCTCCAGAAATAAGGAGAAGGCAGGAGACGGTGTAAATCGTAGGCGTGGAATGGGCTTCACAATCCCGATGGGGTCCTACGCCACAATTCTACAATCTGAGATTACAACCATGCTCCAGTACGCCTATAGACACAGGAGTATAGCAACAAAAGATAAATCCATATTTTCTCAGACAGCAGGGCTGCTTAATGGCCCTGAATGGAAGAAGCACTACGTCGCTACTAGTATGGTAGTGCTTTGAGGCACTGAACATCCTAGCGACGGAAAACCGCGTGACTCTTCTTTGGATACCTGGACACAGCGGAATCAAACGTAATAATATATCGGAAAGTGTAGCAAAATCAGCAGCAAGAGACAACTTTACTGGACCCGAGCCAGTTGTAGGGATTTCAAGTAGGTTAGTCACTCAAGAAGCTAAACCTTAATCCAGCGAAGGAAATACTCAAGCTCGGAAGGAACGAAGTCAAACTCCTAACAGAAATGTATATAGGGCATGGAAACCTCGGATATCACATACATAAGATAGGGCTCGCCCAAGTCTCCTCTGTCGTCTGTGCGGAAGGGATTATGAGACAGCTATTCACATACTTTGTCACTGTTCCGCGATTGCGGAGAAAAGACTAACACTCACGGGCAGTAACTGCATCAGTGATACAAAAATATCGGCCAATAGCGTGGCTTTCGTTCGCACCGTATAGAGATGGCTTTGGGGTCACGCTTAGGCGTACGAGGGGACGCAACAAAATCACACAAGCGTCAGTGGCTCCTACGGTCTCAACCCAGCAAATAAAAGCAAATTTGATTCCAGCGATACTATACATGGCCTAGCATCACTAACACCTTCGATGTTCGAAAGTCGTGTACAGGAAGCAGAACATACGCTTCTACTAAGAGAACATGTCAACAATCCCCTTCATGGTAAATTCTACGGCATCTTACGTAGAGAAGAGCTCTCGATGGGTCTGTCCAACATGTTTCTCAAGTCTGCTAGATTCAGATTGGAGACTGAGGGATTTCTTTCTGCCTATCAAGACGGCGTTATAGACACCTTAGTTTACCGCAAGCACATAATGAATATACCTGTAGGCGATACTAACTGCCTAGTGTGTAAGCAAGAGCCAGAAGCACTTGGGCAGGCTGTATCAAGGCTGCAAAGTGCATCTTGTAGTTCTCATAATCGGCTGTCTTGGAGGTATGAAAGCTTCATTTCTTAGCCAACTGAACAAAATTCCGGCTTGCCAGTGTCAGACTCATTCCCTCGCAAACCGGATGCAAAAAGCTTTTCTTCTGGGACGACTTTATCTGGTCCGTCAACACTGTTCCTCATAACATTCTACAAAGATTAGTAGCTCTAAAAAAGTATCCAGAGGTGAAACCTTCATCACAAACTATCCCGTCTGCCGCGTAAGGTCATACGCGGCTAGAGACCTGAATCCAAGGAACAGTGTTGAAGGATGTTGTCTCACGTAAATTTCCCGCTCTTGCTTACCTTCTAGGACAGAAAGAGCAGAAGTGGATGACGTAAACGTTCCAGTTGCGTCAGGATTGGTTGCTTTAAGGAAACATGATAGTAGCTTCCGGAACCTACATCTTCTCAAGCATAAATATGGATCCTGTGAAATCGTTCCTTATCTTCTGAAATTTGAAGATATTCTTTAAAACCGTATGCAAATTTGTTTAAATCCCTTAAAATCATTAAAATCTTCTGAAAACACTGGAAATTCTTAAAATCTCTTTAAAATGCCTCGCATTCTTTTAAAATACACTGAAATATTCCCAATCCTTTAAAATTCATTCCATTTATTTAAATAAATGAAAAAATCTTTGTAATCATTAAAAAACTCACTGAAATATTTCAAGTCCTTTGAATCACGTCAAATCACTGAAATCAATTTAAATTTGTTTGGTATATTTTAAAATACCCTAAAACAATTCAAGTAAATAAAAATAATTTCAAATCCATTGCAGTTTTTTGAAGCACTTTAAAATTCGATGGAATTTTTAAAAATACCATAAAATATTTCAAAATATTGAAATCTTTGAAATCTTTTGTAATCCCTTGAAAATCCCACAGAATCTACTAAAATACCCTTGAATATTTCAAATCCTTTCAAACCACGGAAAATTATTGCAATCAATTAAAAATACGTTAAGATATTTCAAATCTTTTAAAATATTTTGGAATTACTTTATATTTTTATAAGCTCTTTAAGATCCCGTGGAATTTAAAAAAAACCTAAATTATTTCTAATCATTTGAAATTCCTTCTAATTATTGAAATAAATAAAAAATTCCTTAGAATCTTTCAAAATTCCTTCAAATATTTTAAGTCCTTTGAAATTATTTTAAAGCACTTGAAAATTTCTTGGAATCTTTTTAGATACTCTAAAATATTTGAAATTCCCTAAAATCAAACCAATTGCTGAAATCAATTAAAGATTCATTGGAATCTTTTATAATACCTTGCAATATTTTAAATTCTTTAAAGTCTTTTGAAATTCCTTTAAATTTTTTAAAATACTCTAAATTATTTCAAATCCTTGCAAATCAATTAAATTACTTAAATCAATTTAAAATTCGCTTGGAATGTTTTACAATACTCTACAATATTTAAAGTTATTTGAAATCTTTTAAAATCTTTATATTTGGAAATTATTGTAGGTTAATCATTATAAACCTGTAATAATTGTCCTGCTAAAATATTTTTGTAAGGGAATGAAAAGCAATGATAAATTTTTTTTAAATCGGAGTTTTGCGCTTTTTGGAAGTTTATCCCAAATAATAAACTATTTACTAATTTATTGTAAATAAATAATAATTTTATCCACAATATTTGTGATTAAATTAAAATATAACAAATTATATATTTTCGTATTTAACAAATCTTTATTACCATACTATATAATTGTACACTGATTAGTGAACAATTTTAAATAATAGTTTTCTTATACTACCTATCAAATCAATTTTTCGTGAAAGTGTCTGTAATTAAATCTTAAGTTAATTGATATCGTCTTGAATCATCCCTATTTAGTTCTTCTCAAATATGTTTAGCTTTAATTAAACAGATTTGAATTTTTACAAATTTTTGTTAGCATCGTTTAGTTACATATACTTTTTTAAATAAATATTTGTTCCAAAAACTATTGTTTGTGTTTATTTTATTACAAAACTAAAAATTTCCATTCGCGAAAACTTTTATTTGTTACAAAATTTAATCACAACTTAAACAATTTTAACCGCATTTGGAACTCTGATCCGAAATGAGTTCCCTTGCCCTACTGTTGTAGAGGAATTTCGTTGACATTTATTATTCTAAAATTCTTTTTGATTGTGTGACGGGTGTCTAATGGAGTATCATCGACTAATTCTGGGGTCAATTCAAAAACCGCGCCGCTTTCCATGTTTATGCCAGCCCGTTCTGCATTTTGATTAAATATTCCTTTGAGATATGTATTTCGATCTATTATTGCAACAGCGTCACCAGTAGATGTTGATAAAACTTTTTGTTCATCGGTTGGCATGTTCCTCAAGCTATTACGTCCTGCTGCGCGCATTTTAAGACCTTTGTCGACAGGAAAAGTGTATCTTCGAATTTCAAATAGTCGGAGCGGATTAGTTTTTGGAATAAGCCGAAGAAGTCCTTGGTCTGCAAGTGGAGACCCAAGTGTGGGTAAAGAACGAAGCCTGATAGTAGGAGACCTAGACCTGGCACGAAGAGTACCCTCTGCAGCAGGAGAAGACCTGACCAGAGAATGAAGTCCATCGAGAATAGAAGATGTTCTAGAACGAGGAACACCAGGAATGGGTTCACCATTAGGTAAACATTCAAACTGTGAACTTAACTCTACAACAAAAAACAGAGGATTAGATTTTCCTTAACGTAGACAACCTGGCAAACTTCTCACAGAGAAAACCCAAGTTCTTTTATCTTAAAATTGGATAGAAACACTCAGAAAAATTTTTATGTGAATCAAATAAATGTTGTCTGAATCAAACAAATATTTTTCAGAGTACGTCTTTGCATGCAGGACGTACACAGTAGGGAGTGTCTCATCTATGTATATTCAAAGATGATACACTCTTAACTGTGCACGTCTAACTTGAAATAATCAGATATCCACCTTACACATTTACGTGCACAGATAGTTTACTGCTATCAGTGTCCCATCTGGGCAGGTAGGCGGGTCTAGTAAGACATTTTATCGGTTTGAATTAAATGTGTACGTTGGAAGTATACAATCTGTGCACGCGCAAGTTGAGCTCGTGCAGAGTTGCTCCGTGCAAAGATATGCGGTAGCCGATTGCGACTATATAAGATGGGCATCAGACAAATTTCCACTTCCACTTTAACCTAAAGCACTTTTCGATTTTAAAATACGTACGAATCCCATATCAATAGGGACACTGTTTGAATTCCACTTTTTATAACATGCACATTCTGAATTTTCCCGGGATAAATTCAGTAAAATAAAGCCTGGGACAAAGTAGAAATTGGGACAAAATGCAGATTAAACTGCACAAATTCTGATTTGCGTATAGTTTAAAATACATACATAGAATTATAGATATATTAAAATGTTATATTCACCAATATAATTGAGGATAATCGCCAATGTTGAGATGAAAGTGTGAACAATCCTCATCTTTTCTAATTGGAAAAACTACTGACTAATTTATTAATGACGAATTTGGTCAACAATGCTACTTATATGATACATGTATCCTATAGGCGTTATCTTATCAAATATAAGCTTCAAGATTGCATTACTGATATATAGACATTTTATGAGACGGTTTCAAGCAAGAACCTTTAATGATGGATTAATGACACTGTTTTATGTATTGCCGAAGAATTTGATAAACAATGTAATTCTTAAATATTCTAGTGCTTCTTTAGTTAAGTTATTGATATTTTATTATAACTTGTGCTATCAGTAATTGCACACCCACAAAGCGCAAGTTCACGTCCCTGGATTTTTATTTTCTAATATTAAAAACATGAACAAAAAAGATCAGCACAATATATTCATTTTTCCAATCATAGAGTCTCCGAAGCGAAGCAAGGTTTTCCAGAAACATATTTTTTTTGAAATATTGCGTTACACTTATCGCCAAATGTAGTCATATTTAGTGCGAAGCTAAAAATACGAGATACGTCGGGAACCTTTATTTTTTACGATAGTGATGCTTCGAAAAAAGAAATATTTGACCTTCATAAATAAAGGTCCTAAATGATGGTCTGAGTCCGATCGGAGAACTTTAGTTTTTTAAGTGGAGTGACGATTTGGTGACGAGTTGAGGAGTAAGCGTACAAAAATTAAAGTCTTTACAAATTAAATGCATATTTATTTAATGAATATACAAATAGGTAAATAACCACAGCCATGAAATAAGGAATATAAAAATGTATGTTGAGGGATCAAATGTAAAATATAATATCACGGCTGCATACTTTTCTTCAGCAAGCTTCAAATTAAATCCCCTTGTCGAGTTTATTCCACCTTAAATTGTAATGAATAATTAGCAAACAAGTATATGAATAGAGAGGAAGGTCGCAAGAGTTGTCAATAAAATCGGTACTCACAGATTTTTAAATTATAATGGAATTTTCTATTCTCACGTTCGTGGGACCGAAAGGTGCATCGGCTATCTAATCTCGAGAATCTGCACGGGGCCTGTGTTCGTCTTTCTGTTTGTGACAGGTGTCCTTTTAATCGTTGATATAGCTTCGATTTTAGAACTTCCTTACAGATGCTAACTTTGAAAGGTAATTGAGGATTTCAGATGTGCCCATATTTGGTAAATGACGCAGATCCCTTATTGAGTACCAAAGGGATACCACAAAATTACTATTGAACTATAAGGCCAGAATATGCGTTATTATTGATTATATTGCCGTTATACTTTCCGTGCCCTCGGGTATTTAGTTCGCCAACACTGTTATTTTCACCGCTTAAAGGTGAAGAATTGTAAGAACTTTGAAAATTATATGACTTCTAATCGGAACCTTTTAAAATATTGCTGAATTCGAATTTGAATCGTTAAAAACTAAACAAATTCCCATTTTCAAACGTAATCTGAACTAGTTTCCCTTTGGGAAGTCAAATAGAGTTTCTCCGATTTTGCGCTAATTCCTACTTGCTGCAGGAATCTGTTTGGACTTTGGAACACTGTAACCTGCTTGGATTTCGCAACTTTATCTTAATTGGATTCTTTTTCGATTCTCAAATAGAATTTTACCAATGAGCACCACATTCCCATTTCTGATAGAACCTGTATGAATGATCAAATACCGTAACCTACTTGGATTAACAAACTCAATTTGAATCGATTTATCTGTTCGAAAATTCAAACAGATCCTAACAGCAGTTTGGAAATCCAGGTAGGTTACAGTATTTGAAAATCCAAACATATTCAGTTTGTGTTTGGAAATCCAGTTTCATAGTAGTGTTAGTACATCCAAACAAATCGCAGGAGCAACTTAAACAGAATCCAATGCAGGTTGTGTTTAGAAATCCAAGTTGGCATTGGGACAACCAAACAGATCCTAGCTGCAATTGGAATTTCGTGCGTTAATGGCAAAATTCTTTTTGAAAATACATATGGCATTATGCTTGGAAAGCCAAATTGGTTAAAGTATTGGAAGGCCCAGACAGATCCCAACAGAATTTCGGATTTGGGCGCCATCGGACAAATCGTTTTTGGAAATCCAGTCAGAAAGCAGCTGAAGTTCTACTTGGAGTTCCAAATTATTCCCAGTTGGATCCCTCTGTGATTTACTTTAAAAATAGAAGAATGCTACTATTTAACTTGCTTTGTTCTAGTTATTCTCATGTAAGTAAAATATTATAGATAATTGTATTTTCCTGTTGGCTATGTGCGAAAGCTGAAAATGAAGTTGAAAATGACTGCCAGCACACGCGAGCCGATGTAGTCGAAAATTTTCTACCTGAAATCTTAAGATCGAAATGAAATCTGCTTTCTTATGAATAATTGTATGCACCGAAATCAGAGCATGAAGAAAATTCACATACCAAGCTTAGATTTTGAAACCACCTCCTTTCCGGCTTATTTGAGACAATTGATTTTTCAAAATAAAAAATCATTTTAAATTTTACTAGGCATTTTTTAAAGCTTATAAATATCATTCAAAATTGAAAAATTTCCTCAAAATCATTTGAAATCCTTTAATTTTTTTTCAATTTTCCCTTAAAATTCTATTTTTTTAAATGAAAAAACCATTTTCAATTTTCTCAGGAATTTTAAGAGAATTTCAGTATTCTCTCTTTTTAAATTAAATATAAAAATGAGGTACCATAGACTCCATTCACAAGAATTTATCGACTTTTCAATTTTTTAATTGTAGGCGAAGTATGCCCTACATTTTTTATAATAATATATTATTTTTCATTACTTTTTAAATCTGACAAAAGTAGGGGATCATTCGCTCGCCAAAACAAAGAAATTTTCAAGTTAAGGTTTTAGACAATGTGAAGAAAGGATTTCATTATGCACTCTAATACGACATACATATCATACATACTTGCACTAGTTAAAACATAATTACAATTCTTAAAATGAAAATCTTTTTATTTCTCCGAAAAATAGCTCTGTTCCGCTGATTAGAAAAATTGCTTGTCTTAAATAAAGATTGTCTTAAATAAATAGAGATTGCCTAATTTAAAAAGAGTCTTATTTGAACAGTAATCAAGATTTAGAAAGACACAATATTTCGTACACTGTAAAAAAATCGATTTAAAATCACACTCTAATTGATTGGACACAAAAGACCAGTCATTTATAGGGTAAAATGACATGAATAGTGAACAATAACGATGATAGTATGAAATTACACGCAGATCGGAAAATTCCGGTTTTTTAGTTCGGACTCAATGCACTTTCACAAGAGTGCTGCAAAATTCCACTCTTCATGTAAAATAGGCATACAATGATCGCGCATGCGCTTTTTATGCCCGGGAATTCTTAAACGCAGTATGGAAATGAACATGCAAAAAATTATAATTCCAATACAAAAATAAAAAAAAAAAATAGGTGAAAGCATAAAGTGCAACCATTTTTATTTGTCAAAAAATACATAAACTATCAAATTTTCGTTTTAACCTTATAAAGTTTAATATGAGGCCTCTTTTGATTTTTCCTTCAAGAAAATGGTACTTATCTCTAAATTCTAAAATCACAAACAACGGATTCGCAAAAAACGCGATATCACTTTTTACAGTTTCTACAATCTAAAGCAGTGGATTCGCAAGAAACTCGATATCATATTTTTACAGTTTTTACAATCATCAAATTTTCGTTTTAACCTTATAAAGTTTAATATGAGGCCCCGACAAGAATCTAGTATGTTCCAAATTATTGTAGATAACTAAGTAAGTAGCACTTCAATTTCTTCAAAAAAGAATTAAATTCTTTGCTTAGTCAAACATAGATTTCAAGTGAATTCAAACGAATCTAGTATTTTGTAACTTATTATAATTAGCTAACTAGCACATAAATTTCTTACAAAATGATACTCAAACATAAAAACACAAAGAGTTAAATCGTACAACGAATTCAAATCACAGAAATCGTTATAAATTATGCAATATCCTCAACATTCAGGGGAATTTTTACCTTACGCAATTCTTTGAATAATGTGTGAACCCTTCTTCTGACCTTTCTGCCATATGTAGCTTTGCAACCATCTTCTGTTTTTTGCAATCAAAAATAACATGATAAATCCAACCATTATTGCCATGAGCTAAAATTAATACGGTTATTTAAGTTTTAAGGAAGCAAAGTGTAATTTTTTAAATATTCGTATTAAATAGTAATTTAAGGTCTTACCTTCTCTCGCAATGAAAGGACCCTTCTGCGGACATTCAAGATCCTTCCACGACAGCCCTGCCTGAAAAATTAATTATAAAGCTTTTTAATTATAAAGTTTTTGGTCGAGGTTAATCTTTTTTGTTTAAAATTCGATCATTTGGTGGAAAATCCATCTTTGTAAATTGACAATTCAAAAATTTGGTTAAAAATTTAATTATTTTATTGGAAATTAAATTTAAATTAGCTAAAAAATAAATACATTCATATTTCAACCAATTCTAATTTTTTTTAAACATATTTTGAAGCCTAAAAAATGAGAAAGTTGAAAATATTTTCGATTGTAGCATCCGTGATGTTTCGTGAAGATTATCTTTTTACTGGAAAAGTTCTGGAATTTTTTTGCAAAAAGGCTAGGCACCCTGATTTAAAACATCACAATAATAAACAAATTGCATAAATAGAAACTATCAAAGGAATACTTTCAATGAAATTCTGTAAAGAGTGCAGGAAAATTAGATACATATAGAATAAGAGAATTATAGAATCGACATTAGGGATGGGAAATATAGGTAAAATAATGTATCGATATATATCGATATTATCGATAACTTCCCCCTCCCTCCACCAACCTAACTTGAACAGAATTAGCGGCTTGATGATTTTAATTAAAATTATGAGTAACACAAACAGTTTAGAAGTACTAGTAGTTTATTGTATGTTTTTTGCAATGAAAAACAATACAAACAATAGTTTGAAAATACAGTGAATTCATTTAGATTACAAATATAATTGAAAGGCGATTAAAGATTTAGTGTTTTCTCTTTTTTGTTCGTGTGTTTTACAATTGCATAAACTCGAAGTTCTGTATTAAAAGAAAATGCTGTTCAGTCAGACTTGGAGACAGACGCGATCTTTTATCTGTAATCGTATTCCCAGCTGTCGAATTTACTTTTATTAAAAAAATAATAAATGCAATGTAATTGGAATTCGGAACTTACGAAGTACGACAACGTTAGTAAGGTACTAAGTACAAACTCTACAAAGCTCCAATTTTAAACTGACAGTGAATACGGAATAACTGAACGATAAAAATGAATCAAATGCGCAATAGTTGGGCATGCCTCAAGTCCAACTCATTCTAGTAGGTTAGTCACTAAAGAAATCAACAGTTGGTTGACCGAGGAACATCAAAATGAAAGGGAATTGGCGACTGGCTGCAGACAGGCCAAAGCACTCTTGGGTTTAAAGCTAAACCTTAATCGAGCGAAGAAAATGCTTGAGCTTGGAAGGAACGAAGTCAAAGCCCTAACAAAAATGTATATTAGGGCATGAAAACCTCGGATATCACAGTAACTGCATCAGCGAGTAAGAAATATCGGCCAATAGCGTGGCTGCCGTCCTCATCGCTCCGGCTCTTGCAGTCCGCCACGTTGCATTGGGCTTACTCCCCAATGAAACGAATTATGCGCTAACGACACCGGTATCGCGCAGTGCCACACACAATAGGCCTCTCTCGGATGGAGGCCATGGTTCAGTTGGGAGTGGCAATAGGATCGAACCGAGGCGACGACCAGGCCCCCGGACAAACGCGAGAACATCGGTTTAAGTGGTCGGACAAACTCAGGAGGGACATCCTTACCCGTTGGCAAAGAAGCTCACCGGCGCGAAGAGGATTCATGTAGAGGTTATATGACCGATGGGTCAATATGCACCCTGAATGTGCTCATAAACCGCCTCAGTATTTAAGAGATCACATATCCTTTTTTCGCAAAAACGAATATGAAGCTCTTTTTCGGCAAGAAGAAGAGCAACGTCCTCCAGCGATCATACCACCCATTCCAACAAGACCACACTGATAGAAATAATAATGTTGATTTAACCATATGATCGTTGCTTGAAAAATTACGAGTATGTTTATAATATAAGACGTGTACTTCAATGATAAGGAGTAGGAAATGCACTTACTGAAATATGGTAAATACAAGTTACTTATATTTGTGGTACAAAAATGTAATATATGTGTTGCTATTGTATGAAATGTATAATTCTATTAAACACTTGCTTGAGGGAACTATCTCTGAAATGTTGTCGTTTAGCAATACCCTTTGTATGACTGATTTACCCGACTCGCTTTGTTTAGTTTACAACAGGCGCATCTTGATCGCGCCTGCGCGTCTACTTTCGTAAGCAACAAGAATCGGATGGCCAAAACAGACATTCTGTATGGCTGTATCTATACCAGCAATAAAATAGAGTTAATTTAATCATAAATATTGTTTTACCACTTATTCATTTCTATCAGTGCACCTTTGCAGATAGCCGATAATACAAACATGAGAAGTAGGAGATCTATCCACCAAAAGTCTTTCTCAAGAATGACAAATTATCTGAAGCTAATTATGCTCTCCTCGGTTTGCTCCCCGAAGATGTTAATCTCTGGAATCTGAACTGTATAGTTTACGAGAAGGCGGTCTCTCTGCTTAGCGACAATAAGAGTAACGATACTTCAGTACGCCTGAGAAAGACTCGCGAGCGTATTGCACAGCTTCAGTTTAAAATTGAAACGGCGAGACGGCATTCATAAAATATTCAGTGCGTGATTAGCTACATAACATCCAATAAAAAATTCACTCCAAAAATTAGGGCATTTGGTCGAAACTTAAGAAAAGAAAATTACACGCTGAACAAGTGTAAACTTTGACCATCAAGCAGCACTGGACGCAAAAAATAAGATCTCTTTCAACAGCGAAACAGCGCCTAGATCGGCGAGTGAAATGGATTCAGGAAAATTCTACCTTTTGTACTCATCCTTCCCGTCTGTTCAATAAAACGTCACGTGCCGTCAAAAATCCGCCTAGTCGAGAAGATATTCAAGTCTTCTGGGAGAAAGTGTATGGAGATACTTATGAGCTAAATGAAGACGCTTCAGATATATCACTCTTTCGTACCTTTTGCCAAAGGCAAAGGTTGCAGGCTCTAGAGGAAGAGTGTCCACTATTTACTGCTGAAGAAGTGAAGAAAGTTATCGCTAGAACTAAGAACTTTTCAGCGCCAGGGCCAGATAAAATCAACCACTTTTCGTGGAAGAAAATGACTTCTACGCACCAACATCTAGCTCGTATATTTACTACTTTCCTAAACGGAGAACATCCCATTCCGCAGTGGCTAGTGGAAGGATGCACGGTATTGATCCCTAAGACCGGAGATTTGTCAAGTCCACAGAACAACGGGTCCATAGCTTGTTTAAACACCAGCTACAAGCTCTTCACTGGCATCTTCAAAGAGAGGATATTAACATCTATCGAGCCGGTATGGAGTGCAATAATTAAACAACGTGGATGCAAGAGAGGGCCGGCAGGTTGGAGGGAGAACCTGTTAAAAGACAGGTGTATTGCTCAAGACTCGATCAGGTATCGACGCAATCTGTCCATGGCTTGGATTGACTACCGTAAGGCATTCGATAACACGAACCATGTGCTACTTATTAAGCTCCTTGAGTGCTTGGAGGTGCATTCAAAAATAGTGAGATGCATAAAAGAGCTTATGCTCTTGTGGCGGTCAAGATTTGTCATAACATCTGACATAGGACAAGTGACTACCAGCTATATCACATGTGAGAGAGGGGTCTTCCAAGGAGACTCTTTAAGTCTTTAAGTCCTCCAAGGCAAAAGCTCTGGATACCTATGTGGCCCGCCGAACAGAAGAGAATATAAGGTCAACCACCTTTTATACATGGACGGCCTTAAACTCTTTGCTTCCTCGAAATAGGATCTTAACATCCTTGTGGAGGCGGTGAATAGGTACACTGAAGCGATTGGCATGAGCTTTGGACTGGACAACTTTGCCTGCGTCCATCTACACCAAGGACGACTAGAAACGACACCATCGAGTGACGATCGGGATGTTCAACTCATAGACGGAAATACCATTCAACATCTTGGTAATGGAGAAACGTTAAGATATTTCGAATCCTTTGAAATATTTTGGAATTCCTTGACATTTTTATAAGCTCCTTAAGATCCCGTGGAATTAAAAAAAACTAAAATATTATTTATCATTTGAAATTTCTTCTAATTATTGAAAAAAATCAATAAAAAAGTCCTTGGAATCTTTAAAAATTCCTTCAAATATTTCGAGTCCTTTGAAATTATTTCAAAGCACTTGAAAATTGTTTGGAATCTTTTAAAATATTCTAAAATATTTTAAATTCTCTAAAATCAAACCAATTACTGAAATCAATTGAAAATTTCTTGGAATATTTTATAATACCTTGCAATATTTTAAAGTTTTTAAAATCTTTTGAAATTCCTTTAAATTTTTCAAAGCTCTTTAAAAGCCCGTATAATTTTTAAAAACACCCTAAAACACTTTAAATCCTTTGAAAATCCTTCAAATTATTGAAATAAAAAAAAAAGTTCATTGGAATCTCTAAAAATTCCCTAACATATTTCATGTCCTTTGAAATTTTAAAAATTCACTTGAAACTGTCTGAAGCTTTCAAAAATGCCTTGCAATCTTTTAAAATACTCTAAATTATTTCAAATCCTTTGAAATCAATTAATTTACTTAAATCAATTAAAAATTCGCTTTGAATCATTTACAATACTCTTCAATATTTAAAGTTATTTGAAATCTTTTAAAATCTTTATATTTGGAAATTATTGTAGGTTAATCATTATAAACCTGTAATAATTGTCCTGCTAAAATATTTTTGTAA
>CAKNWT010303072.1:6457-17027 GCA_932066315.1 Andricus coriarius | reverse complement strand
AAAAATTCTGTAATATTGACGATTTGTATTTGAAATTTCTTTAGTTTAAAAGGTTTAGAATTGAAAACTTGACTTTCGATTCACAAGATCATCAACATTTTAGAGTTTTAATTCAATTTTGAAATTGAAATTTAAAATTCAATAGTTTTCAATTGTATCTCTTCAAAATGGTAGCCCTTTAATTGAAAATCTTTAGAATTTAAGACTTTTTAATGTTGACAATTTACAGTCAAAAACTTTGATAGTTTTTAGTTTTACAATTAAAAATGCTGTTATTCGGGTACTTCAAAATTTAAATTTCTTGAATTTAGAATTGAAAACGTTATTTCTGTTTTTCAAAATTCTCAAAATTTAAGAATTTATATTTCTAATCGTGAAAATGGAAGAATTTTCAATTGTCAATCTTTAAAATTAAACTTTTCCAAAAAAAGGTGTTTGAAATTACATACCTTGAAATATTTTGTAATTTATTATTTTTCGAAATCAGGAAACTTCAACTGTGACTCTTTAAAATTGCAGAACTTTTAATATTGATACTACTTTACTTTGGAAAATTTAGAATTGAAAACTTGAGTTTTGATCTTTAAAATAATTCAAATTTAAAAATTAGAATTTGATCTAATTTTGCATTAAAAATTAAAAAATCTTAAACTGCAAATCTTCAAGAAAGATCTCTTTCTGAAAAATGTTCAAAATTTTTATATTTTTTAACTGTAAACATATTAAACTCTATAATTTGGCGAATTTTCAATTGTAAACATCTTCAAAATAGATCAGTGTCGAAAATGGAAGACATCAGTCATTCTTTTTCTTTGCTTCGAATTCCTGCTGGGATTATATCTTATATTTACATGAAATTTCCAGATTACTGAAAGCCAATTAAAATTGTTTCAATTTTTTTAATTAGGATAATGAAATCTTTTTCAGATATTGTCTCTCGCTCTTGGAAAAGCCGGACCAACAAGATCACCAAAAGCAATTCAGCCATCGAATGCCTCTCCCAATTTATTAATTGACACGGACCCAAATTCTGAATCCGGTCCAGTAATAATTGACCTCTACCCAAGTTCCACAACACCAAAAACTCCTCCAACTTGGAAACCTGTGACATCCACCAGTTCTATTGTTGTAAATCCTTGGAAAACAATTTTGAATAGTATTGCTGCTAATCAGATCCGAATTTCGACTCCGAATTCACTTGAGAATGCGAGTGAGAATTTAAGACCTGTGTTTAATCATCAAAGCACAAGTACTTCAACTACAACTACAACTCCAAGAACAACTACATCTCCAAGTACTACCACAAGCACGAGTACAACTACAACAACAATCAGAACAACCCCTGAAAGTTCAGGATCTACAAGACAAGTTGTAATAACTGCGAAGCCAAGAACAACAACCCCAGTCCCCTTAGGAATCGGAGATAATTTGCTGAGTGTTCTTTTTGGGGGCAATCTTTTCGGAAAACCAACTACCCCACCTCCAGTGATAAACAGGAATCCAGTTAAAACCACAGAATCAGCATCGACCACGCAAAGGATACAAACTACAGAAAGGGTGGTTTCGAACATTCAAGTACCCTCCCTCGAGAATACGAGTACTTCATCTACAACTCCAAGAACTACAAGTACAAGTACAACTACAACCACAACCACTCCAAGAACAACAACAACTCCAAGTACTACCACTACTCCAAGTACTACTACAACTCCAAGTACTACCACTACTCCAAGTACTACCACAACTCCAAGTACTACCACAAGTACGAGTACAACTACCAAACCAATAAGAACAACCCCTAGAACTTCGGGATCAACGAGACAAGTTGTAATAACTGCGAAGCCTAGACCCAGAACAACTACTCCAGCTCCCTTAGGATTTGGAGCAAATTTGCTAAGAGCTTTGTTTGGGGGGAATCTTTTTGGAAGACAAACAACGACCCCAACTCCAGTGAGATACAGGCAGCCAGTTACAGCCAATAGGAGACCAGCGGCTACCACAAAACCAGTCTCAACCACGCAGAGGATACTAACTACAGAAAGGGTGGTATCGAATATTCAAGTACCCTCTTCTACCCAAGGCGCTATTCAAGTGACGCCTGAAGTTCAGGTCTCAAAGGAAAAGGTCAATGCAAACTTGGAAGCTGCGAGTAGCACCGCTGTTGGAGTTAATGACCAGAATTCGAAATTAACTCAGAGCCAGAGTTCCACTTTTTCACCGGAGGATGATGCTAAATTCCTGATGGCGCTTCTAGGTGCGACTCAAGGAATAAGTGAGTAATTTATTTAAGATCTTAGAATTTATCAATTGATTTGGCCGTTTGACTACTTACTATGATTTAAAAATAGTTATTTAACTAGTCTGTGAATTAATTATCTTCAGAAGAGAAGACAGAATCATCCGCTCCCGGGTCAAAAAGCGCAATTTCGAAAGATGATGAATCGTTTTTGAGAGCGATTTTGAGTGGCCAGGCTAAGGTTCCACCAGCTCCTGCTGGGGGAGAAATTGGTGTAAACAATGCTGCACTGCTGGCTGCATTTCTGAAAGCTGAGGGTATTGAGCCTCCTAGCCCAGCCAATCAACTTAGAGAACAGCTTCTCCTAGCCGTAAGTAAACTAAAAACACAAAAGAAAATACTTGTAGTTTCTTAATAAGTATTTGAAATGGAAGAATGGACTTGAAAATGATTTCCGTTTTCCAGGGTGAGAAAAATAGAGAATCAAGGTCATCGACGACCTCAGAGCCACAAACGTCTACAACCACTACTAGAAAACCAACCACCAGGCCGAGGCCAGCTGCTCCAACGTGGAAACCAACTTCGACATATCCACCTCCATTATTTGGTGGATTTAATTTTGGTGGATCCTCTGATGGTTTTAGAGGAAATACGAATTCAAATACTGGTGAAGACAATGTTCGAAGTCAAGTTGTCAATGCTGCCATTGGTGCAACGAGAGCTTTCAGTCAATTCCTCGGCGGTGCCATCAGGGTAAATTAAATCAAGAATTAACAATTAACAATCAGATTAAATCGATTTCTCCTTATTGAAATAATATCTATCAGAGTGTATGTCTGAAATGGACACTCTTGAAATGTTCTGAATTCCTCCGAATTCACTGAATTCTTTCAAATTCTCTGAATGGTCTGAATTTCTCGCATTATGTAGAAGGACTTAGAATTTCTTGAATTCCTCGAATTTGCGGAATTCCATTCCTTGAAGTTCTTAGAATTTCCTAAATTTGTGTAATTCCCTGAAGTCAAGGGACTTCAGAATAATTCAAATAATTCATGGAATTAAGAAGAATTTAATGAATTCGTAGCATTTAAGGCTATCTAGGAATTAAGCAATTCAAAGGAATAAATGCAGTTCAGAATATTAAAGGAATGTAGAGTATTCATGAAATTCAAGGATAACAGCTAAATCAAGGTTTTAAGGAAATTCGGAGAATTTCAGGGAATTTAGAAAATCACAGGAATTCCCAGAATAAAAGGAATTCAGAAAATTGAGGAAACTCATATCATTCAGAGAATTCAAGAACTTCAGGAAATTGAGAATAATAAAAGTATTGATAGGCTGCAAGGAATTCTGGGATGTCACGGAGATCAGAGAAATCAAGGACTTAAGGGAATCTGGAGAATTTCAGGGATTTCAGAGAAGTTATGGAATTCCTGGAATTTCTTGAATTCAGGAAATTAAGGGAATTCCCGGTACGCCCTGAATTCAGGAAATTTGAGGAATTCTTGAAATTCAGGGAATTCCCAAATCTCAAGGAATTTAGTAAATTACGAAAATTTATGGAATTCCTGGAATTCGGGAAATTTAGGGCATTCTTTGCGTTCGTAAAATTGAGATAATTCCTCGAATTTTGTGAATTCGGGAAATTGAAGGACGTGAAGGAATTCAGAAAATGCATATTATTTTGAATTCATATGGAATACCCTTGAATGCTTTTAAACTCTTTCAGATTAGCCTCGGGATTCTCGGAACGCCTTGAATTCTCTAAAAATTCTAAATTCCCTGAATTCTCCGAGTTCTCTGAATAATCCGAATTCCCTGATTTCTCTGAATTTCTGGAATTATCTGAATTTCTTGAACTCTCTGAATTTCGCGAATCCTCCGAATTCGCTGGATTCTTTTAGTTCTCTAAATTCCCTCGATTCATTGAATTTCCTGAATTCTCTGAATTCTCTGAATTCTCTGAATTTCCTGCATACTCTAAATTCTTGAGTTATCTCAATTTTCTGAATTCTCTGAATTTCCTAAATTATCAAGAATACTTGAATTCTCTTAATTTCTCTGAATTCCCTGAATATCCGTACATTTTGGAATTCCCGAAATTCTCCCAATCCCCATGAGCTTCTAATTTTTTTAATTCTCTGTATTTTCTGAATTTCCTGAATTCCCTAAATTATCTAAATTCCCCAAATACTCCGAATTTCGCCAATTTTCTTAATTCCACGAATTCTAGGAATTTCTTCAGTTTTATGAATTCCTACCTGTATTCTCTGAATTTCCTTAATCATTCGGATTGCCTGAATTCCCTAAATTATCGAAATTCCCCGAATACACCGAATTCCACGACTTTTCTGAATTCCCTGAATTCTGCATTCTCAATTCAACGAATTCTCTGAATTTTTTCAATTTGATAAATTACTATATGAATTCTCTGAATTTCCTTAATTATCTTAATTTTCTAAATTCCCTAAATTCTATAAATCCCTGAATACTCTGAATTCTCTGAATTCCCTAAATTATCTAAATTCCCTGAATACTCCAAATTCCGCAAATATGCTGAATAACCTAAATTCTGAATTCTAAATTCAATGAATTCACTGAATTTCTTCAATTTGATGAATTCCTACATGTATTCTCTGAATCCCCTGAATTACCTGAATTCCCTGAATTCTCTGAATTCCGAAAATTCTCCTCATTCCCTAAATTCTATGAATTCTCAATTTTCAAATAAATCCTGGATTTTTCGAAATTCTCTCGATTTTCATAAACCTTTAAATTTCCTGAATTCTCTGAATTGCTTGAGTTCTTAGAAATCATTGATTTCCTCTAATTTTCAGAATTTCTTTAATTCGATGAAGTCCTTAAATTTACCGTATTCTCTGAATTCCCTAAATTATCTAAATTCAACGAATACCCCGAATTCCATGAATTTTCTGAATTCCCTGAATTCTAAATTCAACGCATTCTCTGAATTTCTTCAATTCGATAAATTCCTACCTGTATTCTCTGAATTACCTTAATTATCTGAATTTTCTAAATTCCCTAAATCCTATAAATCCCTGAATACTCTGAATTTTCTAAATTCCCTGAATTCTGAATTCTAAATTCCATAAATTCTCTGAATTTCTTCAATTCGACGAATTTTTAAATTTTCCTGTATTCTCTGAATTTACCGAATCCTCTGAATTCCCTAAATTATCTAAATTCCCTGAATACTCTAAATTCCGCGATTTTGCTGAATACCCTAAATTCTGAATTCTCTGAATTTCTTCAATCTGATTAATTCTTAATATTTCCTTATTATCTGAATTCACCATATTCTCTGAATTCCCCGAATTCTCTCAATTCTCCGAAATCTCTGAATTCTCTAAATTCCCTGAATTCCCTAAATTCTCTGAATTCTGTGAATGCTCAAAATTTCGCGAATCCGTAAATACTGGAATTCCCGAAATTCTCTCAATTTCCATGAATCCTTAATTCTTTTGAATTCTTGAAATTGCTTCAATTCTCGGAAATCCTTGATTTCCTTTAATTGTCTGAATTCCTCAAATATTTTGAATATCAAGTATTCTCCTGATTTCTTCTATTCGATGAATTCTTTAAATTTCCTGTATTCTCTGCATTCCCCGAATCCTCTGAATTCCTCGAATCCTCTGAGTTCCCCGAATTCTCTGAATTCTCCGAATTCTTTGAATTCCTTAATTCTGTTGATTTTCCGAACTCTCTGAATTCTTAAAATTCTCTGAATTTCCTTAAACTTTCTGAATATCCGTAAATACTGGAATTCCCGAAATTCTCTCAATTTCCATAAATCCTTAATTCCTTTGAATTCTCGAAATTGCTCCAATTCTCTGAATTGCTTTCATTCTCGGAAATCCTTGATTTCCTTCAATTGTCTGAATTCCTTAAATATTTTGAATACCAAGTATTCTCCTAAGTTCTTTAATTCGATGAATTTCTTCAATTTCCTGTATTCTCTGAATTCCCCGAATCCTCTGTATTCTCTGAATTCCTCGAATTCTCTAAATTCCCCGAATTCTCTGAATTCTCCTAATTCTCTTAATTTTCCGAACTCTCTGAATTCTTCAAATTCTCTGAATTTCCTTAAAATTTCTGAATATGCGTAAATACTGGAATTCCCGAAATTCTCTCAATTTCTATAAATCCTTCATTCCTTTGAATTCTTGAAATTGCTCCAATTCTCAACATAGCTTCAATTCTCGGAAATCCTTGATTTCCTTTTATTGTCTGAATTCCTAAAATATTTTGAATACCAAGTATTCTCCTAATTTCTTCAATTTCATGAATTCCTTAAATTTCCTGTATTCTCTGAATTCTCCAAATTCTCTGAATTCCTGAATTCTGTTGATTTTCCGAAATCTCTGAATTCTTAAAATTCTCTGCATTTCCTTAAAATTTCTGAATATCCGTAAATACTTGAATTCCCAAAATTCTCTCAATTTCTATAAATCCTCAATTCCTTTGAATTCTCGAAATTGCTCCAATTCTCGAAATTGCTTCAATTCTCGGAAATCCTTGATTTCCTTTAATTGTCTGCATTCCTAAAATATTTTGAATATCAAGTATTCTCCTAATTTCTTCAATTCGACGAATTCCTTAAATTTCCTGTATTCTCTGAATTCCCCGAATCCTCTCAATTCCCCGAATTCTCTGAATTCTCAGAATTCTCCGAATTCTCTGAATTCTCTGAATTCTCTGAATTCTCCGAATTCTCTGAATTCTCCGAATTCTCTGAATTCTCTGAATTCCTGAATTCTCTTAATTTTCCGAAATCTCTGAATTCTTAAAATTCTCTGAATTTCCTTAAAATTTCTGAATATCCGTAAATACTGGAATTCCCAAAATTCTCTTAATTTCTATAAATCCTTTATTTCTTTGAATTCTCGAAATTGTTCCGATTCTCGAAATTGCTTCAATTCTCGGAAATCCTTGATTTCCTTTAATTGTCTGAATTCCTCAAATATTTTGAATATCAAGTATTCTCCTAATTTCTTTAATTCGATGAATTCCTTAAATTTCCTGTATTCTCGGAATTTCCCGAATTCTCCGAATTCTCTGATTTCGCCGAATTCTATGAATTCTCTGAATTTCTGAATTCTCTTAATTTTCCGAACCTTCTGAATTCTTGAAATTCTCTGAATTTCCCTAAACTTTCTGAATATCCGTAAATACTGAAATTTGCGAAATTCTCTCAATTTCCATAAATCCTCAATTCCTTTGAATTCTCGAAATTGCTCCAATTCTCTGAATTGCTTTAATTCTCGGAAATCCTTGATTTCCTCTGATTGTCTGAATTCCTTAGATATTTTTAATATCAAGTATTCTCCTAAGTTCTTCAATTCGATGAATTTCTTAAATTTCCTTTATTCCCTGAATTCCCCGAATCCTCTGAATTTCCGGAATTCTCTGAGTTCTCCGAATTCTCTTAATTCCTGATTTCTCTTAATTTTCCGAACTGTCTGAATTCTTAAAATTCTCTGAATTTCCTTAAACTTTCTGAATATCCGTAAATACTGGAATTCCGGAAATTCTCTCAATTTCCATAAATCCTCGATTCCCTTGAATTCTCGAAATTGCTCCAATTCTCGAAATCGCTTCAATTCTCGGAAATCCTTAATTCCCTTTGATTGTCCGAATTCCTTAAACATTTTGAATATCAAGTATTCTCCTAATTTCTTCAATTCGATGAATTCCTTAAATTACCTGTATTCTCGGAATTTCCGGAATTTTCTGAATCCCTTCAATTTTTCTGGAATCCCTGACGTACTAAAACAAAAAGCGAACCCCAAAAGCTGAGTAAAGGAATTGGGGGAATATTCGCACTGATAAATTCAAACAATTTCCCTAATTTTGCAGGGTGCAGCCAAGCAATTACAGACCTTCGTGGGAAATGGAACAAGATCGTTCTTCTCTTAAGTGAAAGTGATATGGATTTGAAATTTATTTAATTTAGTGTACGGCCATGTAACTGTCATAGTTCGTGTCTCATTGGTTGCGCCAGATCATTTTTTTATCCGCAGATAGTGATATTTCCATTTGAAATGATTAAGCAACAGAGCGAAAGTGATTGCCACTCTTTCATCGCTTCCACAAACCGAAGAAATCCGAAATTCAAGATGCAAAAGTATAGTCAAGATACACCTATTTAATTAATATTTAAAATAATTTAGGAATTCTGTGAACTTCACGAATGCCAAAATAGGATGAGCTTACAAGAATAGGGTATGATAGTTATGAAACGATGATGTGCGTACCGATTATAAATTTCACTGATGATGATAAATATCCTGAAATTAATAATCAAATTCTATTAGCATTTAATTCAGGTTTAAAATATGCTTGGGATCGCATGGAAATTTCGCCTTTATATTCATAAAAAGCTCAAATTAGTCCTAAAATTGACGTAATTATCGATCATTTGAATTTTATCCTAATTTCCTAAATCGAAAATCTGTAGTACGCTCAAAGCTTGAAGGTGCTGAATGAATTTCCGTTGGCAAACTATGAAATACTTTTTGTCAAAAATGTTTATCTTAATTTATATAACAAATTCCAGGGTCTGCAAACCTTTTTTTTTTTAATTAGTCTCTAAATTATCGAAAATTGGAATTTCATCTCAATTTCTTAAATCCAAAATATGTACTACGCTCAAAGCTTGAAGGTGCTTAATGAATTTCCGTTGGCAAACTATGAAATACTTTTTGTCAACAATTTTTATCCTAATTTATATAACAAATTCCAGGGTTTGCAAACGTTCTTAGAATAAGTTCCCCAACTCGTGAAGAAAATTCGCGAGGCTTTTGCAACATTGTCATAATTGTAATTATTAAAAATCGTGTAGCAAGTAATCGTGACGGTGCATTTTTTTTAGAAAAAAATGAGGAAAAGAATGCATCGTCAACGATGGAAAATTATTTATGAAAGTGAATCGAGCTCATAATTTTCTTAAGTTTTGTATAGCAGTGCCTGTGTATATGTAACTTAGTTTAGTGTGATATGTTTTGTAAAATAAAGCTGATGTATATTGTTCTCTACAAAACTTTCCTCTCTTGGGAAAAAATTATTCTCGCTATCGGAAAGAGATACATTACCGTTCCTCGTCTGACGGGTTTATTATTATGCAAATGGTAACAATGAAACATTAGTCTGCTCGGCACTTTATGTGTCTTTTATTCCAGGATAAAATGAGAAAATTGATTTTTTATGTTATCAAGAAGCAGGTTGAATATTTAAAAATATAAATTATGTTTTTTAGCTGGATTATAAATCGATAATTAGAAAGTTTTGATTTAATAAGTTGTGACTTTTTGTCACCTTGAATGCATTTTATCTCTGGAACTGTAAGGCCTTGTGTCCGAATTTTTCATTGACATGAAAGTAATTTGAACAATATTTTCTTTAATCGCTGCTGATCAATCTCAGTTATTTTGGAAATTATAAACGAAAAAAAAATTCTTATCCCTTTTTGTATTTTTGTCGAAACGATTTAAAAAAAAAAACATTTATTTTAAAGCATTTTTGTAATTACAGTAGGAAAATATTGTGGTGGTTGTCCAAATTTGGTCATTGGATTATTGGTTTGATTTTGACTTACGTCACTTCTAGTCACTTTTTTTCTCAAATCAATTTTTGGTCAAGTCACTTTTTAGTCACTTTTTGAGATATAATCACTATAGTCACTTTTTGAAATAAAAACCAAGGATTTTTCAATTTTGTTGCATTTTTTATGATTAATTTCAATTATTTTAAATTCCTTACAATTCTTCTGAATTCACTCCAATTGTATTGAAATCAATAATATATTTCAGGTGATTTTTTTTCAAATTAATATGAATTCATTCGAAATTCATCGTGAATTCTTATTCATTTATCCGGAATTCTTTTAAACTTTTTCGAATTCCTTGAAATTATCTTTAATTTTTCTAATTTACCCTAATTTGTGTTGAATTAACTTGAAATGTTCTGAATTCACTCTAATTTTACTGAAATCAATGGAATATTTTGAGTTTTAAGACTTTGTTTTCAATGTATGAATTAAAACAAAAGGATTTTTCAATTTTATTGCATTTTTTCTTTTTAATTCCTTTGAAATCCTTTCAATTACTTTCAATTCTTTTTAATTCCTTGGAATTCTTTTTAATTTATTTGAATTCTCCTAAATATACTCCAATTCTACTGAAATCAATTAAATCTTTCAGGTGACTTTTTTCAATTTAATTTGAATCATTTCGGAATTTATCGTGAATTCTTATATATTTATCCGGAATTCTTTTAAACTTTTTTGAATTCTTTCAAATTATATTTAATTTTTTT
>CAKNWT010303071.1:0-17783 GCA_932066315.1 Andricus coriarius | reverse complement strand
GGTGAGTCCGCCGTCCTAGGAGTGATGACCCCCATAACTCCCCAGGCCTAGATATGGGGGCTTTCCGACTCTGACAAGGACCATGTCAACTTGTCGTCAGACACATTACGGTTTCATCCTCATATCCCAACATCCCCCTGCAAGGCAGCTCGCCCACTGGCATCAATACCCCTTTGGCCCTATACAGGCGAATCATTCCACACATCCCTTGCGGGCAGTGTCATCGCTGCAGTGTCCAATGAGGCAGCAGGATTTTTCCCTTACAAGATTTTTAGTTTTGGTTCGGGTAGTGTTTCTAGGTGGGTACACGCTGCACCCTGGCTTGCCAGAACCCACCCATTGCGTATCAGCGCGAATGGGTGGGTCCCTTCAAGCCATGGTTGTCGTGTACCTATTTTTTACCAGTGTAGGCTCACCACACCCACGACTGGTTCCTATCGGCTGTCCGCGACTGCTTATTCTTGTATTCGCAGTTAACCTGAGGGGCTGTTCAGCCTTACGGGCCGTTCCTCTATCCGCAACCTGAGGACGCGCTACGTAGTGGTGACAGGGACCCACCGAGCAGGCTGAAATGCAACATGCATAAATTAATTAAATATCAAATAACGAAGTAATTAAAAAGTCGATTGGAGTAATAACATATGTTCCCTTGTAATGTAAGCTTCACCTTAAAAAATACACACATCAAAATCACATTTCAATCATAATTTTTAGGGCATTTAAGTCACAGCAAGACACCATACCCCACTCTCCCCTACATGAGGTTTCGATGTTGTATTACATCTAAATCTCATAATGTCACATAGCTAATAGAAATATATGAAAATCCGTGACTCCAGGTTGCAGTTGGTTGTTTTAAAAACGAAAATTACGGGGCTACAACGGAACAAGTTACGCTTATCCCGTCTTAATGGTATAATAATATTAATAATAATCTATTCTAATATTCATTTTGGTGCCATTACATGCAGCTGGAAAAAGTCAACTGCTTAAAGCCAATTCAAAATTCACTTTAGGAATTCATGCGAAAAACGTCGAATTTTTTAAATCGTTATAATTGCTTTTGAGAATTCAAAGAAATTTTTATAATCGTTTAAAGCATTATAGATTATTCGTGCACCCTATAAAAACGTTAAAATTGCAAAAAATCTTTAGATCACATTTTCTTTTTTATGAAATTGAGGATTATTTTCATTTTTTTAATTTGGTTCAAAGTGATATTAATCCGTCATTTTTTACTTTAATGTTTACACTCCGGATTAAAGTCGATCATCGAAGAGCGTTAAGAAAGCTTAGTAGTACATGATTAGGATAATCGATTTGGTCATTTTCAAAACGAACATGATGTGCCGGTAACAAAAGGATTAATACAGCTAATCGTTTCCAGACCGTGGACTGGATTTTGTTGCCATATTTAATAATCGACGTTAAAGAGATCGTCCATCGCTTTCAACAGCTTACAAAAGAATTATGGGGCGTCGCGTCGTTTGTGTGACAATGAATAGCTGTTGCTTGTCATTGTCTAAAATTCTGTGCGTCACTGGGCGAATAGCGTGTCGATGAAAATCGTTTATACTTAATTTTAATGATTGTTAATTATCATAATATTGTGTCTGAAGTAAAACTATCGATCGTAACGAGTTTTATCAGGCCTCCGCTGCATCTTTCCTTACTAAATTCCTTAGTGGCCCAACTTGAAAAAATGAAATAATCATTAACCCCTTCGCTGTCAGTGAATTTTTTAAATTCCAAATGGCAGATCAAATATGGCGGACGTGAATTATTCAACATTTTTGGATCTTGATAAAATGGGTGATACTTAGGTTTTTGGGGTCGTTCAATCTAAATCTGGTGATGGATTTTCAAAATCAAAATGGCGGATCGAATATGACAGACATGAATTATCAAAAATGTTCGGACCTTAATCATCTTGGTAATACTTTTGTTTTTGGGGTCACTAAATTGAAATCTTATGCTGAATTTTCAAAATTCAGAATGGTGGATCCAATATGGCGGACGAAAATTCTCCAAAAATGCTTAGCACTTTATCGGATCATCTATAATTATATTTTCAAAGTTGTTAAGCTAGAAATATAATATATCTAATCTGGCATACAAAATTGTAAGTAAACAAATAAAAAAAATGGCAGTATTAGGTTATGTTACAGAGTGAATAGTTGTTATAAATTGCCGCTCTCAGCCGACCCCAGAGTCACGAAACGAGGACGTGGCGTTTATTGACTCTTTTCATTTATTTATTGCTTTGTTTATTTATTTATTGCTTCTTTTATTTCAGTTTGTAATTTTTTTGGGGGTTTTCAACATTTTTTGTAAACATACGCTTATTAAAATTGCATGCAATGAAGTGAATGGAATTGCATGTAATGCATGTCCGAACATTTTTAATGATTCATGTCCGCCATATTGCATTTTTTAAATGCAACATTAGATTTGGATTCACCGACCCCAAAAACCCAAGTATCACCAATTTGATCAAACTCCGCACATTTGTAATCATTCATGTCCGTCATCTTGGATTAGCCATTTTGAATGTTGAAAATCCAACTTCAGATTTGAATTGATTCTGAAAGGTTTTTTCTCGAAAACGTTTTTTTGATTAATTTTGATTCGTATGGTACAAAACCTCTGAGTTAGCAACTAAGATCACTCGGTATGTTATATCTTCTGTATATATATTTTCTTAATGAGGAAAAATAATGTTTTCGTTATGATTTAGACTGAATTTTTGTTATTACTTTTCATGGTATATTCTTCAAAGGCCTTAATACTTGATACACATTTTCTCAGAGATGCCTCTCTCCATTCGCGTTCGAATTAATACTAAACTCTCTTTATCTATTGAACCGAGAATCTCAGGATTATCCTTTCCTCTCGTTATTATCAAATTTGATTGATGTAGGACCGAGAGAAAAGAAAATTTTAACTTTCTAAATAGGACAGAGATCGTCTACTTCTCAAGGTTCATTATGGGCCGTCTCATCACTCTCCCTTTCCTGATTGATACTTCAATTAATTCAATCAACCTGAAATAATTCTCAGCAATTAAAGGCTCGACCATAGCAAACAAAGTTAAACAATTTCCAAGAATATAGAAAATTTGAGAACCATCCTGAGAGCTTGCAAACGAAGGTCGCATGCAATATTAAATCCAACAAAAACTTAAATTTAAACCAGAAACGAACAAAACAAAGCGAAGACAGCAAATAACAAAATATTATTGTTCAGTATGAAACAAATTTTAAACTGCGTATTCTATGATTAAATCATAAAAATATAGTGAAGCTTTTGTTTTGCCCGTCAAATATGTGAAAAATATGCATTCTTTGATTTTCAAACATATCGAATATCTGTATTGGAATATAAGACTTTCTAAAATTATAAGAATGATAACTGGATGTTGACCAAAAATAAATGTATTTCCAAAATATATGCGGGCGTCCACATGAAAAGGGCCAGTATGGAGTAAATTCATGTTTAATGTATAGGGGCATATATTCAGATAAATTATTAGATTTTAGGCCCAAAACTAACTCTCTAAGTTGAGAAACCAGTGACTGCAGCATTTTTGAAGTTGGAATTTCAAAAAATCGTTTTTCTTTGAACATAAAATATATCTACTTCCAGTTACATTGGAATATAAGTATATATCTAATAGATTCACTTTAGGTCTCTGTATCATCCCCCATTGAAGCCCGAAAATAATAATTTTGACCTCAACTTAGAAAAACGTTAATGTTTCCTAAATTATAAGCAGCCATAAGGGCCCTTTTCATGCGGACGCCCACACATGATTGAAAAATCAGCCAAAAGCATAAAACAAAATAAAAGTATACGCGCTTATTATTTACGATGATTCTAAAAGTTGAAAATGCTTTTGAAAATGATTTTATTCTTTGGGACAGAAAAAAACTTAATGGTCTTTATCCAGTTGTCATTCCCATAGTTTTGAAATTCATTTTTTCGGGTGAAAGGAGCAATTATTCTTACATATTTGTAACATTTATGGATTAATAGTGTCCTAATTTACTTAAAACCATGAAAAACGTAATTTAGAAAGGCTGGTATTTATTCATATTTGTCATTCTTATGTTCTTAAATGTAAATATACGTATGGACAATCAAAAGAATACGGATCACATGAAAATGGTTCAGTCATCGGCAATCGTGTGTCACAATACTAGGAATGCATCACTTCCTTGTAAATATCATAGCCAGTTAGTGCCGTGATAATCGATAGTTACACTATCTGTCTAGAATTTTTAGTTTTTCATTGTTTATTCAATGAAGTTTAAACAGATTTTTGTGTTTTAGCTTTCAGCTAAGGTAAAGCCTGAAAAAAAAAGTAATTTGCATTTTAATAAAAACGAGATCTCAGAACGTTCCTGAGCCGTAGACAGTAAAGTTTAAGTTGTTCATAGAAATCGTTGTACAATATTCAAAAATAACGAAATCGCAGACTTTTTTCAATAAAATTGTTTATAAAAAGCACACTTGTCGCTTATTGATAAACTAATATATATGAAAGGTATATGACGAAGGTAATAAGGAATACTACCGTTGAAAATCTAGATCTGCCAGTTAAAAATTGAGAAAAATCTGTATTTGTTTATTAAATTTATTCAAAGAATTAACAATTGCTATTAGGCTAAAAAAATTTTACATATTATTTATTGTCGACAATTTTTTGATCAATTTTGTTAAACGAACGAAGTCTTTAGAGCGCGAAATGTCTATGATGAGCATACATTTTCTGCGTGCATAATTATTAATAACATTTTCCACTGTGACAAAATCATTCTTCCACATTTGGAAATGATACAGTTAATTCCACATCAAATGTTTACACAAACCCCAATAAGATTTGTGTACAAGCTTTTACGTACTGGACTTATTACAAAAATTATTATACGAATTACATTTGAAATTTATTTTAAAAATGCTGTTTCATCATATAAAGACAGAACTTGGAATTGAAAGGTTTCAAAGCTAGAGCTTTATTTTTTTAGCTAAATATAAAATGTATTACAAATACATTTTCTTCTTAAGTTCTACATATTTCTTGGTTTCTCACGATATTTATGTTACAAGTTCAGTCGGATATGGTTTGAAAATTAACTATTAAAATAAGAAAAATATTCGTTATTTGAAGGGTGTCAAGGAATAACCGTGAAAGTGCCATTTTTTTCAAAATACGTTTTATTGACTTGAAAATTCTCTAAAATTATACCGGAGATTGCGGTGAAAGGATATATCCAAATTCGAAAAGGAAGTCGGTTTTCCAAACTGAAAACCGGGCAATGAAACCAGAAATGGATTCAGTTTGAAGAAAAAGAAGAAATCGCGGGCTAAATTGTACTAAATAGTTACAAAATACAAATAAACTAATGATTTTGTATAAAAATAACACTGTATGTAATATTGTGAAATCCATTTTTTTTTAAAGAAACGATTTTTTAAATTTAATTTTTTAATATTTAGCCTTCTATTTGTTTCGTAATGCATTGATAATATTTTGGGCATATGTTTTATGTTGACTGAGATCTAAGGAAACAAAAAAAAATGTCATGGACTTTCACGGTTTTGACAGCAGACGATTTTTGACGATCTGTATCTCGGAAAATATTAACTTTTTACAAAAAATTTGTAATTCTGGAGCTCAATCAAATCTGGAATGGACTTTTACGCTTTTGCCGCGACACCCTTCATTTATTAAAGTAATTTTCAAGAAAGGTAATATTTTCACTTAATTTGAATCTACTTTTATTCACTAATCGAATTTGATTTAACGCAATATGAGTGGGTAATTCAGAAAATTATTGATAATGTACTAGTTTAAAAGTTAGCAGGATAATCAGTTCCGTCGGTTGGTACTCGGAATACATGTGTTATCGAGCGCTTTGGAGTTACCATTGGAGATTTTTTCAGACGGTAAGAACTTCAGAAAAGCTTTATCCTGTTCTACTATGTACCTTTAGAAATTTCGTTTACCGACTGTGTTATTATATTTAGTGCAAGTGTCTGGATTTCGAGGTCACTGTTACAATTGATTCCAATCGCATATAAAGTTCAGATAAAATCAGCAATAAACCAAATTTCTTCTTTACCTCCTAATCTCAATACTGTAAGTTTTTAACAAAAAGTAATCTACAATAGGCTACAATGCCGTCAAGAACTTTAAAATAGGACAAATTTGCAACTTTTAAAATTAAAACCTTGAAAAGTAAAAATTTTTGGGCGAAATGCAAAATTATATTTACTTCAAAAGTCTCTTTATTTAAATATCTGTATTAGTACTGCCATCCAAACAAAAAAAGTGGTAACTACATTGTGAATGAATACCCTGTCAGTTTTACATTCCAAGAAATGGTTATTCATATATCACATAAAAAATTGATAATAAAATCAATCGCTCTTGGCTAAATATGGTTATCTTTCATATGTACTGAATGTACGGTGGATAGTATACTACCCACTTGAAGTTTCTGAACGTGGGTAATTATCCAACTTAAATTTGTTAACCTTTCCAAATAAAACTTAACTTAATATATGTTTTTTTACATTCTCACCATTTATGATTGAGAAAGTATTAGAATTGTCTAAATATTTTAAATCTCAGTTTTTCAACGGAGACAAGTTTTGGCGGCAATTCAACTTTTAAAAATTCCTACAAAATTTCTTTAGACCATATTTCGACAGAACTCTTCGTGTTTAATTTATTTTTCGAAATTGATATGCAAAAATCTCAAATGAATAATTCAATATATAATTATAATTAATATAATTATATAATTAATTATATATAATTGTAATAATATAATAATTCAATTCGAAAGACATTTAAATATGAGATATTTAAATAGAAATAAATGCAGTTTTCAGTGAATAGTATTTTTATTTTGAAATATGTTTTCAACTTCATAGAAGGTTCCGAAATAGAATATCAAAATTTTTTCTATACATTTTTCCTCCTTTATCCGACAAGGTAATATTCAATTTTTTATCAGATATCATTTTTAAAACTGATTATCACTCCAGTAAAAAGGTGGTAAATATAGAAGGCGCGGATGTTGTGGACTCTGACTTCTTGGCTGTGGATTTATTTTTTATGGAGATGCAGGGGTTGAATTATGATTGACTGACATTCGTGGGTGAACTGGACTTGGATCTTTTGTTTGGGATGAACATTCTCCTATTATTGATGCCGGTAATTTTACAGATTTTTCTCCTCCAGATAATTCTGACTTTTTTAAGGCTGGTGCGACAAATCCTTGTTGTTCCTTTTGGCTTGAAGGTGCTGGTTTTAGTCTTCGAATTCCTACTCCTTCTAGAAGTTTTTTTAGTCTTTCTTGTCCTGTTGGAGAGATGCCTGACTGCGAACTCAATTCTGTAAGAATCGATTGAAATTATTCAATTTACATTATTTACATTATTATTTATTATTATTATTATTATATTATATTATTATATTATATTATTATATTATATTATTATATTATTATATTATTATTATTTATTTTTTTATTATTTATTATTATTTATTTATTATTTATTTATTTATTATTTACATTATGGCCAACGGCCATACCACACTGGAAGCACCAGTTCCCGTTAGATCACTGAAGTTAAGCAGTGTTGGGCGCGGTTAGTACTTGGATGGGTGACCGTCTGATACTACTGCGTTGCTGTTGGCGGTCGTGGGTGTGGTGAGCCCATTTACTACAAATCCACCTAAAAAACACTACCCGAATCGGGTAGTGTCACGCTTACCTCTAGAGGCTCGCCGAAAGGGAAATAGCTTAATGATATACATACATACATTATTTTTGACGACTAAATACACACACAGTATACTATATACTATTGAAAAAAAAATGTCATTGTGATTATTCTCTGCAAGGTAAAAGCATAAAAATTAATATTGTTGTATAGTGGGGCCCTTTTTATAACAATGTGTTTAAAATTTTCCAGCAATTTGAATAGTATTTCTTAATTGATTCTTTTCATTGATACTAGACTTGGCTTTTTGATGCCCTTTTTTGAATAGGGTATTTTTTGGGGGCGTATTTTAATTAGTATCCATAGCCGTAACTCGTAATAACTTTCATATTTTTGAAATACGTAAATATGAATGAAAGATAAAAAATATATAATGTGAACCAAAAGGGTTATAGCTTCAAGCTGTGAAAAAATTTCCTCCCTAGCTCCGCCGATATTCGAACCCAGGTCAGAGTGATTGATTGAAGTTGGCAACATAACATAAAAACTCAATTTTGTAATATTATTAAACATCAGATCTTATGTAATTTCATGGGATTTTATGATACTGCGTGGTTTTTTCAACTTGAGACATCGAAATATCCCAAAAAATACGCATCCTATGAAAAAAATATCCGTAATAAAAACTTTTTATTTCCGAGGGGGAAAAGCGACTTTGAACAACATTTACCGCACCCCGCCCCCCAGTAGACATGGGGGGTGGGCTTTTTTTTCGCGAATCAAAAAAAATTTTGCGAATTAAACTTACGTATTTCATGAAGCAGAATCTGAATCTGTGATGAAAAATTGGGGTTCCCATTTTAAATTGCAAATTCACCCCCCCCCCCCCCCCCCCCCGCCTCCGAGGGGGAGGGGGGAGGTTAAAATTTTTTAAAGTCGCTGTTCCCCCTCGAAAATAAAAAGTTTTTATTATGGATATTTTTTCATAGGATGCTTATTTTTTTAGATATTTCGATGTCTCAAGTTAAAAAACAACACCTGGTATATTAACGGTTTATAAAACAACTTATTTGCAAGAATTGGGAGATTTCGTGTAATTTCAGAGATTTTAAAATATTTCCGGAGATTATACCAAATTTTTGATATTCTTGGGCATTTCGAAGAATAAGAAGGAAATTTCCGGACCTTTAAAAAATTGTAAGGGATTTCAAGGGATTTCAAGGGATTTTCAGGATTTTTAAATATTTTAGGGTATTCGTTCGTCGAGCATGGCTTTTAGAATATTTTAATGAATTTTCCAAGTTTTCAGAAAATATCCGCCTTCACGTAATTTTACGGGATTTTGTAATGTTTTGGTGGATTGTAGAGGATACGGCCATTTTTTGGGGGCATTTTAGGATATTACAAGAAATTTTTAATTAATTTCAGTAATTAGAAGGGATTCTAAAGAATTGTTAATGTAGGAAAAATACTCGAAAGGCTAATATTTTAAAGACACCGAATTTTAGTGTTTAAACTGTAAAAGACCAGTCCCATGTTTTGAACGGCCAAAAGAAACCTATAAAAACTGCATAACTAATTCTCAAGAGCTCGTCCCTTATTCAGTTTCAATCACTCGGGCATCGAAAACGGCATGAAAATTTTACTTCATCTGTTTTCACTTAAAATATAATGTGAATTTCTTATTTACTCAGTCCACTATTGCTCGATTCTTTCTTAATATTGTTTCATATATAAACAATTTCATTCATTTCTAAAGGCAAGGATGAACCGTGAGTTAAACAAAAAAGTGCTTCTTACGATGTGATAAAGATCATAAGATTCACGCCCGGTTTCAATAACAATTAGGACAGCCTATGCAAAGATGAATATTTTTATTACAAAATTTGTACAAGATTTTTGAGAATTTTAAGGGATCTTAAAAACTCTTAAGGTATTTTGATTCATTTTCCAAGATTTCAGGAAATATCAGATCTCATGTAATTGCATGGGGTTTTAGAATATTTTAATAGTTTATGAAAGAATTTGTGTGCTAGAATTGAGAGATTTCGTAAGATTTTAAAGATTTTCAAATATTTCAAGGCATTTCCATATATTTCAAAGATTTTATGATACTTTGAAAGATTCCAAGCAATTTTCAATTGACTTCCATAACTTGATTGGATTACAAAGAATTTGAGATATTCTTGAACATTTTGAAGAATTAGTAATTTGAAATATTTTAGGGTATTTGAGCGTCGAGAATGGCTTTCAGAATATTGCAATAAATTAACATTTTTGTGGTGCGTTTCTAAAGATTCAATGGAATTTTTATGCAATTGATTTTAATACTTAAAAGGAATTTCAAAGATTTTTTATGAATAAAAAAAAAGAGAAGAAAAATAACTAAACGGTATGGTGCCCAGAGGGGGGCTGAAGATGACCCAAAGAAACTTTGAAAAAATGTACACATTTTCTTCTAGTTCTGTCCCTATACTACTCCTCCATGACTGGTTAGACATGAAACAAGGTGTTAGACAAGGATGCGTTATGTCGTCTTGGCTGTTTATTATTATAGTCATGGGCGATGATGTGGATTTCGGGACAGTGAAGGTGCGCGGGTTAGCGTTTGCCGATGATAAGGTTGTTATGGCAGAGGCAACCGAAGGTTTTCAAAAAATGTTCAGCAGACTGAACACTAGCATGAAGAGCATGGGCCTTCAAATTAACGTGAATAAGACAAAAATTATAGTGTTTGAAGGAAAGCGTGAGAGAACAGTATACGATATTGCCCTAGATGACGAAAGGATAGAAAAAGTTAATAGATACGTGGATCTTGGTAGTTTATTTACTAATGACGGAAAGATCGATGAAGAGATAGCCAGGCGTATAAACGAGGATAGGAAGGTTATTGACAGTGTAGGAGTCATTCCAAGAATTAAAAATATAACAAATAAAACTATAATTGCAATATATAATTATATACTTGCACCCACTGTGCTGTACAGTAGAGAGATCTGCACCTACCAAGAAAAGGTTGGATGACAGTGAAAGAAGTTTCTTGAGTTGGTTTGGGCATGTTGAGAGAATGGAAGAAAAACGACTGACGGAACAAGAACCTAGGTAAAGTTAATGGTAGCATACCTAGAGGCAGACCGGGGTAAGAATGGTGGAAATTTGTCAATGAGACCTTAATCAAAAAGATATAAAAATCCACAGAGACACAAGAGCTTGCATGAGGAAATGCATGATGCTTGATAGAGGGATTGATCAGCGATCTGTGTCGGAGCAGTGTTGCTCTTTCTCACTTTTCTCAAATAAACTGCTTGATCCCCGGCTAGAACCGAGTGACTTACACTTACCACGAAAGAAATTTGGCTTAGTAGTATAACAATAATAATAATATTGACGATGGATTTATTAGTATTATACTTACCAATGGAACTGGAGAAAAGTACGAAGGTAAGGAGCAGAGCTGCAAAGATGAACTTCATTTCCTCCAAATAAGTGAACAGACTAATTTATACTTTCTAGAGTAGCAAGTGACAATTTGTTCAGAATGTTTGAGTCATATATATATATATATATATATATATATATATGCACACATGACTTATAGATCGCCACGCATATTTATCATACAGAAGCATTTCTAGGCATAGTTAATTGATCTGAAATAGTGTTGGTATTGATTGTTTGTCATCTTTCACGTTCCAAACGAGTAACGGAGAATAAACAGTGATTGCTAATAGTTGGAAACAATTTTTTATTAAGCCTACATAATCTTTGGAGAGGTTGATTTACGTACAAAATATCATTATCAACGTCAACTGTGGCGTTTCTCCATATTTCACAATATAAATCATATGAAGATCATTTGCACGTGGGGCAAAGATTTTTGGCAATAAAGAGTAATTTACTAAATTTCCCATACAATCTTACATATTATGACTAATAGGTTAATAATTTGATTAAGCAAATGTAATCCAGAAATTATTTGACAACGAAAGAATACGGTCAAAATGCAGACAAATTATTCTTAATACAGTATACATACATACGTACATACAAACATACATGCATTTTTTAAACAAATATGTTGCTAGAGCTGCTCCACGTAATCCATTACATTATCCAAAAGTAAGTCGGCCGAGCATACATCATCTTTCCTTATAACAAAATATTTAAAATGTATACAGAAGTGACTCGGGTTTCAGAATAAATACAGTAGTGGCCGGTCTAGTCAATCGGTCAATGCCCGGGAAAATTTTCACGTGGGATGTAATGCGCGCAAGCACCAGTCATAAAATTCAATGTGTTTATATATTTTACTACCTGGATCGATGTCGCAATGTGTTGGGAATATCAAAACTACAATGCGTCACTTTGTGTATCATTTAGTGGCAGGGAAAATTCAACTTTCACAGAATATTAAAAATATTCTGAGAACAGTATCTTTTCATAATCTCTCATTATAAAATTCCATTAACAATTTACTTAAAAAATACGTCTACTGTGAAAAAAATCAATGTAATAAATCAGAATAGAACATAAAAGAAACACTAACTTTGAAGAAATACATAGAAGTACGAGTATCGATAACGGCTAGGTAGTGGGAGCCTCTTTGGCACAGAGAATCATTTGGATCATGTATAACGTCAGGATATACAGGTATATACATAAAATACGAGCCGTAAGCCGAGCATAGATAAATCCATGCATAAAATTTAACGTTCGCTGCTCAGCAGTACTGCAGGGCTGCTTTATACCCATGGTACCAAGTTTCACCAGCAGACAGATAGAAAAAGGCACGTGAAAATGTCTCAAATATAATAAGAAAGTTCTTTCTAGACTTTTTGTGGCTCAAAGATTCGCACTGAGAATAATAATATGAGTAAGGTTAGCACCCAATTTTACCGGCAATTTTTTAAATTACTTTGAATAAATTGAGACGCGATTAGCTACTTAATTAAAATCAGACTTTAAAACATGGATCATATTTCAAGGTCTGCTCTTGTTTTACGAACTTATTTTGTATTGTCAAAATTTATAATAAACCAAATATTGTGGTATAAGAAATCTTCCAAGAACATCGAAGCATGAGAAATTCAAATTTTAAATAAATTCAACCCTAATTTTGCCGTGACTCTCTTAAGACACTATGAGTTAACTATGATATAGTCAAAAAATTACTTTTTCCCCGACTTCTTTCAAATTTCCATATTCCGTGCGTGCAAACTTCAGAATTAGCGAAAATCTGCTGGCTTATTTTCCTTGTAGCATAATATACTATTACAGTGTTCTAATCGGTGAGTTTTCGCGAAATTATTATGTTTTCTCTTGAAATCTGGCGCCTAGTGTCTTCAGTGGTGACTATTTGTAAAGTAGGAGGTGCATTTATTTACAAAATTTAATTTCTAGCCTTAATAGTCTTACACCATCTTTTTAACCCGGCGTCATAGGGGTGAAAAACACGGACGTAGGGGTCGGTCATATAGACCCGCTTATTATATATGAATTATACCAGTACTTCATTAGTAAAAAAGGTAATATGCAGCTCCAGCCACTGAGAAGAACGGCAACGTAGCACGCATAGTAATCGAACTTCAAGCAAAATAAAATGTGCCGGGTCTCACAGCCCCAAGCCCCATGACGCCGGGTTAAAGCTTTAACAATAATTTATGAAAATTAAGGGATTGATGGAATTTTCAACGCGTAAGAGTACTTTAATGATCATGACCCATATTTAAACATTTTGTTTTTATATCTCAAGAAATTGGTAAAATCTTTCTTCATGAAGTAAAACAAATTGAGCTGGTGAAACTTTAAAACATCAAAAATTTATTTTTATAATATCCACCTCAAAATTTGCAGATAAGAAGTAAAGATATATTTTTGAACGCTTTATAAAATAATATTTAGTTTTCAACACTTAACAATTGATATGTTTCCGGGTTGTTTGTTTTCTAACCAGAAGTATTCTTCGTTATAATCCCTTGGTGGCCCCGAAAGGGGCCGTTGATGTATGCACAGGTTGATGGTATTATAGCGCGTCTCTTCCATTGAGACACAGTTTTTGTTTCTGGTAGAGGCTCCACGTAGATGAATCCTTGCGTCCGGAGAAGCCAAGCGTATAGACTTCTCATACCCTTCAGCGGGTTTTGTTGGCTAGTCGTTGGCGGAAAGAAGGCCCTTTTCCCCTTTGCTGGGAGAAACAGCTTTCACGGGTTTCCTCCTTCCATGAGTCCTTTAGGGCTTATTTCTCCTTATACGGTTTAGAAATCGCTGTACTACAAAAGACCTCGCCTTGGGGTCTCGGAAAAAGGTCCCTTGTTCTAGATTCTAGGACCACTTCCTCCGGGTTAAATAGCTGAAGAACTTTATAAAATTCTTCGTTGGGGCACGTTCCAGCCATCTGTAGGCGACGAATGCCTACTTTCGTGACCCGGATGAGGAATCGGTACCTCCGGCTTGGACGCCGTTTCCAACTTCTTCAATTTTGTCGCCATTTCCAACTTTTTCAATTTTGTTGCCGTTTCCAGCTTCGTCAATTTTGTCGCCGTTTCCAGTTTCTTTAACTCAGTCAGCATTTCCAAGAGTCAAGCCTGCTGACAGTGCCAAAGTGACAAGCTCGGTGTTCTCTTAGGCTCGAAGTTCTGCTTCACGCAGTCGTCGAATGGCCTGGTCTTTCTTCTGTTTTGGATTACTCCCATTGTAGTTTTCGGGCGTTCCAGATGAAGTTATCGAGTACCGAAGTACAAGAACGTAATGCGTTTAAAAGGTTGGAGTGCAGAGACTCCCAAGAAGCTTTAGTCAGAAGATTAAAAAGGATGATACCCGAGGGACATCACGAATTAGCGTTCTTCCTTAGACTTAGATCGAGTACCGAAGTACAAGATCGTAATGCGCTTAACAAACAACATAAATCAAGCGAATATTGCTCTAAAAAGAGCAGGTTTTCTCTGAGTCTACGTTCGGAAAGCTACTCAGTCCTAAAAAGGGCTGAAGGAGCTATAAGATGATTTCTCTGAAAGAGCCGATGAGGATGAGTTGGCAGTAAGGTGAATACAAGTGCACTTCCCTAGGCAGAAAGAGAGAGAAAGAGAGTGTAGCGACTAGTGGTCCAGCGGAGGCTAGTAGAGACGCTACTCGAAGCTTCGGAGAGCACAGGGCGACAGAGTCGATGCTTGATGAGTGCCGTGTGAGTGCCCAGTGACAACTTTTCAGTTTTAAAAAATATTCTTTATCAATAATATTTTTGGATTTCGCAAAGAAACGTGACAAAGGTTTCGATACGAGATCAGTTCAAGCTTCTTCAACTTCAACTTCTTCAAGATCAATCAAGGATTCCTATCTTTGTTGGCGATATTTAAGCAAAATTTATTTATAATATCATATATTGCACATTAATACTGGAAGTGCTGATTTGGATCATTATTAATTTGGGTTTTTACTTAGGAAAAAGTGAAAAAACCTGATTGTGCGACTTAAAAATAACTTAGGACTGTTTACAATATTGGCAGATCTTAACAACTAACTAATTGCTATATGTGGCTATCTTCTCGTGTTAATAAATTTAATTATGAATAAGTTGTTGTATTGAATCTACTACTATTTGAGAGCTGTGTTTCATTGAAATCTTTCGTTAATTTTAATATTTGCCCTTTGATCAATTGCATTTTAAGTTTTCCCAGAATTATTTTAATTTGAGTTCTAAATTCCGTAGTTAGGGCAATTTTCAAGCACTTATCCTGAATAATTTACAGTTTTTCAACATTGCTTTTATAGGTATTTCCCTAAATAGGGGCTGCATATGGCATTATTGGTATTACGATCATTTTTTAGCAGGTTAGTTTATTACATAGGCTCATTTTACTCTTTCGATTAAGTAGTGAGTAAAGTGAGTTTATCACTGAAAAGTCCTTAGCACGCACTGCTTTGACATGCTTGGTAAATGAGAGCTTAGAATCTAGTAATACTCCTAAGTATTTTGCTTATTTTTGAGGAACTATAACGTCGTTATATAATGTTATTTTTAGCACATCTTTGACTCCGTCGTTATGTGAGAATACTGTAATTGATTTTAATCTTCCACCTATGAAAGTATTGTTCTAAAATATTAACATAATTCCGCAACCTGTTAACAGTTACTTTTTTTCCGCCGCGACGCAGTATGTATATGGCTGTATCATCCGCGAATAAAGCTATTTGCACATTATCTAAGCTTTCAGGTTAGTCTCAGGCATGAGTTTACAATATAAGTGATTTGTACTATAGCTTTCCTTGTGGCGGATTTTAATATTATATTCTGCATTCCATCTATTCCAGGGGACTTTCTGGGTTTTGTTTTATTAATGGCTTTCCTAATTTCCCTGGGGGTGGCTAGTTTTTATGTCTACCAAATTAAGGTGTGCTGATAATATACCCTCATACCGCATATTTACTTCTAATTCACTTTCAATCTTTCCCATGTTACTAGTTAAGTGGTGACATTTTTCAAAATTACAGGCAATACTTTCTGCTTTATACTTATCTTTGAATGAGACTCAATTTGTGGTTTGCAAAGGGGGTATGAACCTTTTATTTTGACCCTTTCAAATTTTGGTCATTTTTTATCATGAAGTGTCTTTTGTATTAACTGTGTCAGGTTTAATTCCCCATTAAGTCTTCCGGTGGTCACTGATTGGTTGCGTGATTTGCCTATGGCCTTCATTGACGAATGATTTTAGATATTTATTTCTGGATTTATGTGGAGTTTTACGAATCATATTTTTATGTTTTATTTGTTGCTTAATGTTTTCAGGAAGTTGATCTGTATATTTTTTAGGGGTTTTTAGTGGAATGCGAACCCTAGTTGCCTCATTGATTGTTTGTGTTAATTGATGTATGGAACTATCAATTGACTTAATCTTATTAAGTGATTCGTTAATTATTAGTTTTTCATTGATCTGGACTTTAAGTTTGTTCCAATTAACCTTCTTATAATCTAGAAATTGAGGGGATGAGTTTGGTTGTATTTCAATTTCTCCGTCACTAATTATCATGTAAACTGGCTTATGGTTTGAGTCTAGGTCGTCAAGTGTTTCAGTTACTTCAGGATTTGAAATGTTTTTAAATAGAGCTAGGTCTACAATGCTAGGGCGAGCTTTTGTGTAATAAGAATAAAGGGTAAAGCTCTCCGAAAAGGCTACAGAATAGATTTTTCTTTCAATATACTCATATACAGTATTTCCATTTTTACCACCAGCTGCAATGATTTTATTTCCAATTCCAAAGATGTGATTTAAATCTGTTTGAGAAATGTTATTTTTGAAGGCATAGAGAGCGAAAACATAAATATTATTTTCTAGTGACTGTACATGTGCTTCAATTGTTTCTAGGTTATTAATTGGCACTTCAAGGCATGGTATATCATTCTTATCATAGAGAGAAACCCTCCCTGAGGCTTTTTTCCAGGGCCTATCTTTTCTAAAACATTTATAAGCAGGAATCCGCGTCCTAGACTTTTGTGTAAACCACGTTTCGCTAATTATAAAGATATCTATATTGTGAGTGACGATTATGGCTGGGACGCGCACCTTCATGCACGAGGGCCCTGGGCGTGCGCCAGAGCTCGTCTCGACTCCCCCACTCTACGCAAAGTTCGTAAGTTTTGCCCCACTTCTTCGGTTCGGACCAATGGCATAATTCATTGCTATTGCCCGCTGCCAGCTAGCTGCTTTATGCTTTCTCTCCGCGTTACAAGATAGAATATATAAATGTATATATATATATATATATATATATATATATAGATAAATAAAGTAATAGTACCGTGAGATGGGTGGTCACAGGACACGATGAAATCAAAACAAAGATGGTAATAAAGGACTCTTAGGGCCGCATTATGTCTGTAGATGTATGTCGTTCCTGTGTGGGTTGGACACCCCGATAGTATGTCTTCCAGCTACTCAGCGTGTGCATGATACGCTCTGCACCTATCGCTCGGAACTTCTTGGCATAAAATGCGGTCACGGTATCCTAAGGTGGATATGACACCGTCCTGGCATGCGAAAATGAAACCCTCT
>CAKNWT010303070.1:0-10182 GCA_932066315.1 Andricus coriarius | reverse complement strand
TGGATTATTTGAAGATTTAGAGGTCGAAGGTTCTGAATCTTTCGTAGTTAGTGTTTCGGGTTTGAGAATCCATTGATTTATCAAAGGCACCATTTTTTCATATGCTTTGGCTGCTTGTTTATGCTTTCCGCCTTTATGATGACTCCTCAGAGCTGTGATTCCCATACTCTCAACAGAAATTGGGCAGTGATTGCACCATTTGCATCTTACAGCGTATGTATCTTGGGGATGGGGTTCAACCCATGGAAATTGCATCTCCCATTCCTTTTTGTATTTAATTTTTCCACGCACTGTACGCTTACTCATCTTGACCAAAAATGCAATTTCTCTGCAATGAGATAAGCCATACTTCGTTTTAATTTCTCATAATTATTTGAAGTTATTCTCTCTTTAGTAATTGCCTATGTAAATTCGCAACTTAAACGATTGATTAGACAAAAATGGGAGTCAAAAGTTCTAAAATAATTATCACGTGATGTTTGACATTAAAGGAACGTTCTGCGAGAAACGTTTTTTTTTTAATATACAAACATGAATTACATCATCTTTTTAATTGATATTGTAAGTTTCTTCCGCATAAATAAAACCGATGTTATTTTGGGAAAATTGTTGGAAAACGAATTTTTAGAATTTTTTACGGAATTTTAGTTGCAACTTTCACAAGAAATTATACAACTATTTTAAGTAATTACTTTTTTTAAATATAGCAATAGCAAACAACGAGTGGGCATTATTGCATTAAAAGAGAATTAAAACATTAAAAAGTCCAAAGGAAAATATCAATTTTTTAGGTTATGAGGCCGATACAATATTTTGAATGTCAATTTTGGGAATGAAATTCATAGAAATATTATTTACCTTTTATGCTACACTTGATTAATGAAAACAATCAAATCACGCTTAACGATTTGATACGTAATTCGTAATTTTACGATTTTCTCAAATTGAGGAAGATGATAAAGTCTTGTTTTTTTGCAATCGTTGCAATTGTACACTCGGGAGAGCTATGATATTAGTACACTGAACCATGATCTAATTCACACCAGGCCTAGCCACGCGCAAGTAAAAAAAAATTTCAGCCAATCAGCAACCATACCAGCTACACCGCCATATTGAATAAATGTACAGTTGGCGGCTGTGTTGAATGGTAACCAAGATGGCCGTGGAGCTGGTATGCGCTATTTGGACAAAAATGGAACGTTCTTCGGCTAGACCATGAGTGGGTTGGAACATGCACTGAACCACGTTGATTTTGTTCGACTTAGATTAGGTTAGGAAAGAATCGAAGTGGTTGAGGGTGTGAACACAGAGATGGCGCCTAAACAAAGTGATTGACTTTCCCGCGTTTTCATTTTAATTTCAAAGTTTTTACAAAATTCCCGTACATTGCTGGAAATTCCCGTACATTTCCCGCACATTTCCCGTACAATTCCCGGTTTTCCCGTACAGTAGAGACCCTGCCCTAAAAGCAACGGATGAATTCGTTTGCAGCGATTGAAATTCTTGCAATCAATAAAACCATTCAATGAACCGTGAGCCATGACCTCTGACGTCATTAAAACGTCGGTAATTCCGTAAGAGTCGATAAATTTGCCTATTGCTTTGAAAACTGCCATATCAAAATGATATGCCCCTACATTAATGAAGATGTTATCGAACTCAGGAGATAAATCTTTTTGGATTGACAGTGCAATTTTAGCGATAGCCAAATCGCAAGTGACGATAATCTCATTGCATTCTTCTGCTACCTGTTTTGAGCGGAGTAACGTTTCATGTACAACGTCAACTGAAGTTGGCGACTGATTGATCGGCTGTAAGTAATCAACAACTTAGCTTTCGCTAGAATGAAGACAATATTTGGCATTAAATCCAAGCCAAGTGGGGGTAGAATCTAATTGTGATAAGGAGATGGCACACAAAAGATCTTTCAGGACGATTCTACTTTTTGCATCTTGGCACCCATGGATCACTGTCGAAATTTCGTCAGATGAAAGTAGGCTCATGGCAGACGTTTTCTTGCCTCTGGAGCACGGCTTTATTTCACGAGAAATTTCGTCGAAGCGGCGTCTTTTTCGCGACGGCTCGTGTGACACACTCTCCGCGTTGGGATCTTGTGAGGTTGAAGGTCGCGACTTAGTACTCACGATACGATTACCTTCATCCCCATTTGCCATGAATTGATCAATTATTCCGACTATGTCGTGTAAAGTATCTTTACCAGTGAACGTATGAACGAAACAATCAAAGTTATCAAAGGCGACGCTCGTGCACAAACCGGGACTTGGTGCTAATCCAGGAGGTATCGTAACATTGTCATTAAAAGCGGAATACGCAAGCTCCGTTTCAATTTCCTCAGCCCCAGTGTAACTAATGCAATGCCCATATCGATTTAATGTTGTTAAAACCGACTTGCTACCTGTCATTGATTTCATCGCAAGACCTAGCATAATATTCTTTGCTGGTTTCAACCGTCCCCGCCTCGTGACAAACATGAAATCGCTGCACAAAGACTTAATCTAAGACACATCGTCATTACCATTTTTAATTTGGGTATTTGGGCCTTTGACTATTCCGGAAACGAGTTTAAATAATAACCACGGAATGTTGCATTCTCCGACTTGAAGATTGTTAATTGAAAAATTTTCATTGGGCAATTTTTTTGATTTAGTCGAAAGTATGCGACGTCGAATCTCGAAAGCTAAATCTTGTACGCGGAACTTATGCCTGGACTCAGCAAGCACGACATTCTCTGCCAATTTGCCAGCATCCATATCACGTTTAAAAATTATTTTTCTTGATGGGGACTCAAAAGAAACCTCGATTGTCAATTCGTCGGAGAATGAGTCGAATATTTTCGATTTAAGTTTTTCCATGCGATAACGCGCTAAATCTTCGAGCGAAACTTTATCTCCGCCGATTTCCAAAAAGAGAGCTTTGTATTGCGAATAAATGTCAATCATGTAATAGACACGTTCTTCGTCGATTATTTCGGACTCGATGAATTCTTTGAGGGCTGTAAATGAATTCTTATGGATATACCGAAGAGAATGCCATGAATCTGAAGGTTCTTCATCGTCGTTAGAGGCCGCATTCAATTTCTTATTATATCTCGCATAGCAATTTCGATGATAAGCAACGTCATTAGCATTGTTTACCCTGTCAAACACAGCAGCGTCATGTAGAACTGTCGCAATGCTCTTAATGCAATTAATCGTTGACGAATTGGTTGTCATTGAAACGTACTGTGTGCTGTTGCCTACTCGAAGTTGAGCAACATCGCAAAATAAGCATTTCCGTCGAGTGCGAGACGATGTGTCCGTGAGAGTACTCTTCTGTATGGAAAATTCCATTTTTTAGCCAGATTATTCTAACTGATGATTGTTCTCTTTTTATAAACATCCTTCGGGGTCGTCCATAAATTAAGTTAGACGATTTTTAGACTTTTTACACCCCCTCCCTCCCTGATATAGCATTTTGTAAGATTGTTGGGACCCCCCTCCCTTCCCCTCAAAATCCCACGTAAGATTCATAAAGCTGAAACAGTTTCTATATAGAGTCACTTCTAAAAACAATTGCCATACAAATAATGAATGAAAATGTAAACTCGAAGAGGTAATATATAATTTTGAATTGGTTCTTGTATTGAACTAAAAAAAACTCTGGATTTTCCATTCAAATATCAAATTTTATTCGTAAACATGCAATTTTAAATTTTACGTGAAAAAATCGTTGACTCCCCCTTCTTCTTTAATAAGATTTGGTAAGAAATCCCCTGACACCCCCCCCCCCCCCCCTCCACCACTTACATAATTTATGGACGGCCCCTTATCAACATTCATAGGAAAATGTGATGACTGTTGTTCTGTCTATCGGTAAAATGACCCAAGAAAAATAAATTTTATCATAGTTAAATAATGTGCTTGAACGTTGGTCAACTTTGATCAGCATTTCGTTTCGATCAACGTTGAATAACTTTTATCAACTTTGATAAGATAATACATTATTTCTCTACAAAGAATTGGATTTTAATTCACAGTTAATAGAAGTGGATCAACGTTGATCTCCCCCATGTTGATCGATTGCAATCAACTTAGATCACTTTTGATCTATGTATGGCTATGTAGATCGCGAGTGATCACAGTAGATCGAAGTTGATCAACCCTCTATTGATCGAACTAAAATGTCGATCAATGTTGACCAACCTCAAACTACATTCGCCGAATGTAATCGAATCCATTTTTTTTGGGCGAGTATATCGGTCCAAACCAGCCAATTACCTGCGAACTGTCGGTTGAAATGTCCATATCCATTGAATTTTGTTCACCCTGCGATGAGTCGTCATTTTGTCTTGATGTTGTTGCTTCATTATCAGTGGAATTGCGAGATTGAAGTATGACGAGCGTGCAATTAATAAAAATTGATATTAAGTCCTTATTTCAGTTTTTTATCTGATTGCTCATACATTCAAGACGATAATAAATCAAATTTTCGAACTTTCCCAGATGTTACTAACATGTAAAATAATGAAAAATTAAATAACATGCAACCTTTGAGATAGGTGGATGTATGTAAAATAATATTCGTTCATTATTATCAATTAATGAAGTATAACATACAATTATTAAATGAAATTAGATTTCCGTAAATGTAACTAGTTAATTTTGTAAATTGAAGTTTGAATAATTTTTTCCCATTACATTTATTCCCTTTATATTAATTGAATTTTATATCAATGATTTAATTCGATACCCTTATTATGATATAATCAATTATTTTGATATTAATTTTTTTCTTGTACATCAAAAAGGAATATTGTTCACACCTGAGAAAATTCGAAAATATTATTGATTATCATTTTTAATTTTAGAATTCTTAGAATGGAAAGTGAAATATGGACTAGAGATAACTTTTTATTAATTACACATCCGGCATAACAACAATCACGATTCATTAATTATGATTCCAACAAATTGTGCAATGTAATCGATAATTTGTACGACAAACTTTTGAATAAAAGAACCATTCATAAATATGAATAAGTGACGTGAAGGCTGGAAGATAGAAAACAAAAAATTTCAAATCGTTTTTCAATCTAAAACCGCTCATCTCAACGGAAAAGTCCGTTCCCAAAAAAGAAATTCGAAAATCGGCCTAACCGTTCCGAATAAAAAAGAATTTATTTATGAAGGTTTATAATTTATTTATTTAAGAAGGTAAAATGAATTTATTTGAGAAGGTTTTAATACAATGGACGTCTTGTTATTTGATTTTCAATCGTTTAAAAACAAGGAAAAAAGATATTCCGTCAATTTTCTATGGAAACGATGAGATAAAAAAAAATTTCAACAAATGAATAATCTCGTTCGCATTATATTATGTGTAATGAATTGAGTGAAAAAAAAATATATTCCGGTAATCTATTGAGAAACGTCATAAACAAATTATTTATGATTATTCATATTTGCAATATTCATTTACATTTTTATAATTTTTTTTACGCGTTCAAAATACTGACCTGTAAAGACGAGCAGAATTCGGAAAACTCTTCCTTGAATTTTTGCTTCAAGACACAAACTTTTTTATAACACTGCACGTGTCTGCCGATTTCAGTACTTCGCTGTGCAGGTAAAGAAATATCACCGTAGAGATGGTTTTTCCTTTTTCGGAATGCGATCATACGCAGGCATTTTTCGATGGTCTCTTCGACAAATTCAACAACACTGTCATCAGAGAAACCGCATAAAAAACACTTTTCCATGTTTCATGTAAAAGAAGGCCACGACATAGTAGAAAATTCACAATTTAGTAGCGAGTGCATGCGCTGCGAGCAGATTCAACGTGCGAGACTGCTAGACTGACGGACTATACCATACATACGGTCTATAGTTGGAGTCCATCGTATTGTTCGCTTCCGAATTCCGCAATTCACGCTTCGAGCGAAAAGATTTCCGGCCAGGAAGAAATATCGCCGTAAATACGTATCTTTGATCGTGGCTGCTTCGCGAGTCCGTTAAATAATCTGATGCATCCAAATTGCAAAATGCTCAGAATTTAAGCGCGAATAGAATGGTACCAATTTCATGCTGCTACTTTTTCGGTGCATATTACTTTTTATAGAGGGGTATAAAAACGGGGGCTGCGCTATTTTCCTGCAACTCGAGGGGTGGCACCTTCTTGCCATTTTTTTAGGTCACTAAATACCTACCTTACGGATAAGTATGAAACTGCTACTCCATCGGTGAAAATTACGAATTTTACATGACATTAATTTATTTATTTTATGTACAAGGTTAATGATAATGCATTATATTATTTTATTAATAATTTATAGAATTATAAAATTAAACGAAATACACTCATTAATTTATACAAAAAATCAAAAATAAACTTTGCATGATTTTCACAAACGTTTTACGATTGAATGTATAGAATAAAATTGCAGTGATTTATATTACTTATAATTTTCAAAACGATTCTTTGTTCATTTGGAACGTTTCAGTTTTATCCGCAGAAATTGTAACATCGATGTTCGGAAACACGAACGAGATTATAAAGATGTTCAAAATGATCGTTATCAGTGTAACAGTGCCAAACCACGATGTCGCAAGCAACCATCAACTTAGTTATAAAGGCGAAAAATAATATATAAATTAAATTTCTTAAAAGTCAAGTTGTATGTCATTCTCATGTCTTCACATATTATAAATAGACAAGGCGGTTAAACAAATAAAATGTCTGATCAAAAATAAGAAAATTTGCTATGTATATTTAGAGGAGAAAATTCGGCGTAAGAATCATGCAAGAATCACTCATGTATTCAATACGACCTGACAGAAAAATCAGAAATACCCCGCCCTCTCGCCCGAGATGTATACCTGCTTTCCTTTAACCCTGCCGATTGAACGGCACTGAAACAGCATATAATGTATCTCTTAAATGGAATGAGAGACGCCAAAACAGACAACATTTTGGAATTCAACTCCCGAATAGTATATTAGTATATAATTTATACCTAATTATAAAATATACATAATGAGAAAATTCATAAAGTAAAAAAAGTGTTGATAATTTGAAGCGAAATTTCAAAAAGAGAGGGAGAGAGAGGGTCTAATTGTCAATGAAACATTCAACATGTAACCATTTTAATATGTTTTTAAAGAAGAATATTGTTTACAATCTAGCATCTATCACAGTGTGGCTTCTCCCAGGAGTGGGAATGAGTGTGGATGGGGATGTTTCATCAAGACCTCAGTTTCACGTTTGAGGTGAGTACTGAATCATTTGGCAATTAGTATAACTTTAAACGTTAGAGGAGAAAGTTATACTAATACAGATTGAAATGGAGTTCCTGCAAAGTGCAAGTAGGTTTGTAAAGTATGTTTCAACCGTCGATGTAGTTAACTTTTTATTGATGTGGAATTTGCTTCTGGGAACTAAAAAATGTGCTGAATGCAACGGGACGTTACATTTACAAAGTAACGGTCGAAATCAGGACTTAATTGATCGCTGTGGGGCTAGAAAGTGCAGCAAATTTTTAAGGTGTTAGGAAAGGAACGGTTTTTAATGTCGCCAACGTCAAAGTATTCAAAATCCTACAAGTAATAACTTGCTGCTTTCTACGTTATCCATTAAACGTAATTGTTCGGGAGACGGAACTTTCCAGACACCGTCCGGTCCATAATATCAGATATCAGAATGTTACTCAGAGTGCGGTTATCGGAAAATAAAGAAAAAATTGGGAGAGTGGGAAAAACGGTTGAAATCGACGAAAGGGCGTTCGGAAAATGGAAGTATAATCGAGGAAGAAAAAGACAAAATAGGTGGGTGGTGGGAGGCGTTAACAGGAAATCTAAAAAGTGTTTCTTTAGAGCAGTTAAGAATCGGGATGCTAATACGTTACACGATGTTATCAAAGACAATGTTTTACCGGGTACTTATATTATAACGCACTGCTGAAGGGATATTGTGTTGTAGATCGCATTCACTAAACATACTCTACAGTAAATCATTCGAAAAATTCTGTAAATCCGGCTGATAGTAATATTCACACGCAAGGAATCGAATCGCAGTGGTAAAAATTAACGCGTGATATGCGAACGCGGATCGGTAGAATTGCAGTTTCGAGGACTGGCGCCTATTTGGTAGAATACATCTGGAAGAGTATGCATGGTTCAGTAAAAGAAATTTGTATAGACTTTACTCGGTCGCTTTTATATTTTTATGCACATCAAATGCATGTTAGGCGAATTTTGCAAGTTAAGTGGGAAATATTTATTAATTTCTTTATTAAAAAAAATGCATGCTTCATTGACAAAAGCACTACACCTACAGGGGCTCACCACGTAAAAAAAACGTGCCTTCGACTCGACCTCCATGGTGGTGCGGAACAGAGTTCATTAACGATTATATTTAAATGTATCACTGAATCGCAATACAGTAGCCTCCGGTTGAGAACCACACCGCCCCGTCCAGCTTCGAGATCGAGCCCAGGGCAGAAAAATAGCCAAGGGTTGCTCAGACACCAGGTATCATGTGGTACCTTCAAATCGTCTTAAGCCAGCAAATTTTCTTCCTTAACTCGAGCATATCACCTTTCTGGTAGTAAGTGTTCCTTTAAAAAATATTTAAAACTTTCTAGCTTAACGACCAGTAAAAAAAATGAATAAAATCGTGTTTATGCATAAAAAAATGAATTTTCTCGTTTTTCCCCATCCATTTTAATTAATCTAGGCCTCATAAGCAAATAGCGCCGCGTTGACCGTGGTCACTATAACCAGGTCATCTAGAGGGCTCACCTGGCGCCAATTCGCGATGAGCCTTCGTCGGATTTGCTCCATGGAGAGATTTATTTCCATATGAAAGCGCCCCGTCAGATGAAATTTGTAACTAAATTGTTGTCTGCGACTATTTACGTAAAGGTAATGATTCCTACCTTCTACCGGTTTCGTAAGAAGCATGTAGTAGTCATTTATAAACCTCCAAAAGCCTACTTTGGCACGGAATTCGAATCGAACACTTTTACCCATGTACCTAACTTTAATAATATTATTCTCACAGAGGATTTTTATACTAATTTAGATGCCATTTATAATATAATAATATAATCCCGAATAGACTTAATGATAGTAGATGATCTTGATAAGCTGAATTCTTATAGTTAACATCCTATTCCACTTCTATCTAACCACGATCTTGTCAATATTAAATAATAGTTATTTGTGATACAAGTGCGCAAAGTAGGTGATTGTGTGCGAGTGTGAATTTTGCAGCATAAGCCGCAGGCGAACGATGCAATCACGCGAGGTAGCAATCATCTATGCGCGAAGTGATTTAAAATATGAAAAGATTTCAAAACATTTAAAAGAAAATGCAGATTTTAAAGATTTAAAGATGATAAAAAAATTTTGTTAAAATTCCTGTGAAAATTTAAAGTGTTTCTGACTTGAAATTGCTTAAAACGATATAATTTTGTAACTTTACACATTTGTTGATTTATTAATCCATTTATAGCATTAAAAATGAGAGCGTGGTTTTATATTTTTTTAAACTTTCAAAAGTCAGTTCTGACTTGATTTTCGAAATATCTTAAATATATTATATATATTGTCCTATTACTATAACTTAAAATATTAAAGAAAGTATATAAAAAGAGCAACCGCCTGTTTGTTTATTGCGTTAAGTTCAGAAGAGAAAAGTATGTACAAAACCCTCACTTTATTTCCATGGGGCTTTGAAACTATTGTGATAATTAAAAAAGTATTTAAATCATAATTAAATTAATTTAAGCTGACCTGGATAATTGTACAGTTGAAAAAATTTAAAAATATATAAAACTACGCTATCATTTTCTAGGACTTTCTAGATCAAGGTTGTTCAATTTTCCATGTCAACTTAAATTTATTTAATTATAATGTCAATTCTTTTTTAATTATCACAATAGATTCAAAATTATATCATTTTAAGCAATTTTAAGTTAGAAACATTAAAAATGGAGCGATTACCATTTTCTTTTAACTGAATACTTTTTAACAGGGCCGGCGCGTAATAGGGTGCAATGTGTGCGGGGCACACGGGCGGCCAAGCTTGGCTCTTGGTGGGGGGCGGCCAAACTGCACTGAATATAAACGGCACCAACAAGGGTTTGGTCGTTAACAGGCGACCGATCTCTTAACGCAATAAAGT
>CAKNWT010303064.1:0-11286 GCA_932066315.1 Andricus coriarius | reverse complement strand
GCGATGTGAAAATTATGTACGGCGCGCTGCGCTCGACTCGGATCGCGAAAATATAGCGCGGCGGCCGTAATCCGAGTCGAGCGCAGCACGCCGTACATAATTTTCACATCGTCCTTCCTTTTTCCCCCTGATGACTAAAGATCTAAAACTTCTTGGAAAAACTTATTTGATTCCTAAGAAACATTTTTCTCATTGGAAGTTGTGAAAATTCGAAACTTCCTCACACAACTTTTTCGTTTGTATATGCATCCAAGATATCGAAGAAAATATTTTTTAAATTCACTTCACGGCCCTGAAATGTTTTTAAAACTTCGTGAACACACTAAGAGTCGTAGGATATGTTGAAAAAAGTTACGTAACATTTTCAAGAAAAACATCATTTCCCGGAAATGATCCGGCGAGTTGAACGCAAAAAGGTATCGAATTTTTTTTCAGCGAAAAATTCCGTTTTCCTTCAGTAACTAAAAAACGAAACAACCTTCGAATTTGGTTGCCATACAAAAAATATGCGCAATGAAATTCTCTATAATTAGGGATTGTCAAAACTCATATTTGAACAACTTTCAACATTTGCTCTGCGGACAATTCTTCTCCGCGCGTTCGAGCGCTAAGGTGGTTATCGCATGCGACGCTTCAATTCATCTCTGCAGGTCGAGGATTCTACTATTTGGTTGAAGACTTGACCATTAAGTTAAAAATTCGTTTCTTTGTCGAAAATTAATTTCTTCAACTGAAAATTCAACTATTCCATTATTGGTTGAAAATGGATCGTAATTAGTTGAAAATTCCACTATCTTAATTGAGAATGCATCTTTTTTGGTTGGAAATTCAACTACTTGGTTGAACTACTTTGTTAGACATTTACTTTTTGGTCGAAAATTCAACTATTCTTTTAACGATTCGTTCTTTTTTGGTTGAAAATTAATTTTTTTACCTACACATTTAAGTATTCCATTATTGGTTGCAAATTGATGTATTTTGATGTAAATTCGGCTTTATTGATAAAAAATTAATTGTTTTGATTGAAAATTTAACTGCTAAGTTGGTTATTGCAGATGACCCTTTAATTTATATTTTATAGCAATAGACACTTTTTCAATCAAAAGTTCCCCGAAGTTCCACCTGGCATCTGAAATTCTATAGTGTTTTTAGGTTTAGTCTGTTTACTATCAGTTTATTTGCCACCTTCTGCCACTTTTTACATTTTACGAAGATATTAGCAAATAAAGTTAAGCGTGGACAGTTGCACATGCACGGTACGACTGAAAAATCCCGAAAAATAAAATTCCCCACCCCGTGAAAATTCCCGAATTGGAAAATTCGCAAATTGGGAAATTCATGAATAATGAAATTCCCAAATGATACACATTATTCTTATTCATTAAAAATACAATAATAAAATATTTGTATCAAAGCCATCTTTCTTAATGTTAACAGTTTTTTAAAATTATTGATTGAATTTAAATAACAATAATTATACAAAAATTGTATACAAAAATTATTGTAAAAACACGTGCGCCTCCAACGAAAAAAAAATTCTCCCCAAATATTTTCCGAACCTGATAACATTTCCCAAACCAGCTTTGAAGGATTCAATTCAGCACTGATTTATCTCGAAATTTATTTTTATTTTTGAAGTGAAACTTCTTTTGGGACGGATGTGAATTGAAAAAGACGATCATCCGACCGAACAAACGAACGGATTCCATATCTCTCTGTCTCTCTCTTACAAGTACATATAATTTCTATACCTTCTCTCTCTATTCGCGTCTCCCTTTCGTGCGGCGATTTGTAATTGCTTTATAGACTCCTCTTCGATATCCCCACTACTGTCACATCAAGCAAATCATGTATGTTCTCTCTCTCTCTCACTGCGCGCTCTCTTACTTTGTGATCTCTTTAAAACTCAGAATGATTCCTTACGAAAAATTTCAAAGTTAATCCATCAAAGTTGAACTTTTGCCATGTGGTCCCACTGCCACACACTGTTCTTTTTAATTAACAATTCGATTTTCGAGAACGGTTTTTGTACCTTTTAAAAAATACTATGCACATTTTTAACCAACATTTTTCATCCAGAAATGTATTTTTATCAATTATTGTTTTTTCAAATTCAAACAATAGTTCCAACTCGTAGAGTCCACACTTCATCTGCGCATACATAAAGTCCACACTGGTGCGAATTGGGATTTCACATTTTTGATCCTTGACGATGCTTTTAAAATGAAATCAAATTCAAAATAAAAATAGTGTTTTAAATGTGAAATTTATCAGAAATTTGATGGTGCTAGTGGATAATTAATAAGCCCAACAAGGGTTTGAAGCTGATATATTGTTCTTTAAGGGAAAAAACATTATTGGGGAAAAATGAAAATAAATATTTTTTAAAGGAGTTTGAATTTGGGGTACTTTTGCTGTTGCGAATTCGCACCAGTGTGGACTCTACGGGTTAAAAAACCTTATATATTTTAGAATTTTCTAGTTTTTATGTTTTATAAATCGACAATTTTGTTTTCGGAATTTTCAAATTCGGAAATATTATAAACTGTCGGGAATTTTCCAATTCGGAATTTTATCATTCCATAAATTTTGTTATTCGAGAATTTTAAAATCGGGGAATTTTACAGTTTCGGGGATTTTATTTTTCGAGATTTTTCAGTCATCCCACATGCACAGACTTGGCAGACCTTGGATACTACAACTTTTGCAGACTAAATGCAGGCATTTACTCATGACCATAATTCATGCGAAATCAGTTACCTCGAGAATCTCCTTGTACTAAGTTTCATACAAATATGTGAACATTTAGGAATTTTAGGCGTCATATTTGATCCACCATTTTCAATTGATGAATTTTGACTTCAAATTTGAAATCAGCGATTTCAGAAACCCCCCTATATCAAGTTTCATATAAATCCAACGAAATGTTGAATTCAGACCACTTTTGGTGGCCTCCTAGCCCACCGTGCCTTGGTGCATACGATATGTTTTATAGTAAATGAATGATTTCAGACATGATTGGAACACATGCACGGTTTCTGCTCTTATGGAAAAATTTGGAAAAACTAAGGGTAAATTGAATGTAGGAAATTTATGGTAAATTTATAAACTAGCAAAAATGTTGAAAACATAGAAACTTTGGAAATTCAAAGTATCCTAAAATTTCCAACATTCACGGAAATTTGAGGTTATTTATGATAAATTAGGGTAAAGTATGGTAATTCATCGGTAATTTATGGTAACTTGGTCCAGTCGTTCAAGTAATCCATCAACGCGGTCAACTGCCCAAGTGGAAATTTACAACTGGCTTGGTACCGCGCCAGTACCGCCGGTCGGATATCTGTACTGGCACGGTACTGGCATTAGTACAAAATGTCGCTCGGCTGGGAGTTGTCTGTCGGTACTGGAAATGGTATTATGCCTGTACCGGCATTTGGATTTAGTACTGCGGGGCAATACTGAACCAGTACTGCGCCAACGCTCGGCAAAACTCCTTAATTCGGCTTCCAGCCAGCACTTGGACTCAGTACTGGGCCAGTACTAAACCAGTACTGCGCCAACACTCGGCAAAACTCCTGAGTTGTCTTCCAGCCAGCACTTGGATTCAGTACTGGGGCAGTACTGAACCAGTACCGCGCCAACGCTCGGCACGCGGTACAGCCCAGACGGAAAAGTCGGACTTATGCCGGATCTTACGACCGGCATAGCTGACTGGAAGTCGACTTAAGAGTTTTGCCGAGCGTTGGCGCAGTACTCTCTCTAAATTTGAATTAGTAAAATATAACTGATTATCAGTTAAATTCTACTCATTGCTCTAGCTAGAATTGAGTCACTGACAATTAGTAGAATTGTATTGATTGGATTAGTAAAACTAAAATTACTAGTTAATCAGTTATAGTTGTATTGAAAAAATCAATTAATTTTAAGAGGTTATGTTCCAAATATATTTGCGCACTATTTTTCAATGTGTAATTGGTTAAAGTTTAAATTTGTTCACACATGTAATAATTTCTTATTCATTTATTAAAACAAACATTTTGAAATACACTTTATTATTATAAATAATGTTGGAGTGTAAACGAAAGCTTAATTCAAAAAAGGTTCCTCTATCAATTCATTCTAAGTCTATAATTGATTCACTGCAGTTACGTTATAACTGATTACTTCAGTTACAGTATTTTTACTGTTAAAATTAGTAAACTTCTGAAAATAACTGATTCATCAATTAAAATTAAGTGTACTGAATGAATTAGTAAAATTTCTACTAATTCAGATTTAGATAGCTGGTTCAGTACTGCCCCGCAGTACTAAGTCCAAATGCCGGTACAGGCATAATACAATTTCCAGTACCGCCCCAGTACCGACAGACAACTCCCAGCCGAGTAACATTTTGTACTAATGCCAGTACTGCGCCAGTACCGACATTGCTCCTCATTTACAACTGGCGCAGTACTATGCCGTTCGTAAGATCCGGCATAAGTCCGACTTTTCCGCCTGGGTGATAGCTTAAGTATCACCTTTTGCGAGCCCAAAATATAAGCTCATGGAATTGTATAATTTTTATTATTCAAAAATTTAAAAATGGTTTTTTAGTCGATTTAAATCCAGGTAACGCGCACGAGTATAATAGGTTTACAACCATTTTTATCTGCAAATTTTTACAGTTTGCATGCAGTTTCATATTTTATACATTTTTGGGAGTATCTTGAGTCTTCATAATTTTTGCCAAATTTTAGGATAATATTGAGCACTAGATAATTATGTTTGACTATGCCCCTGCAAATACATTTTTTTGTGCCCATGAAAACTAAAAAAAAAGTTGTTTTTTTTATGAAAATGAACTCACGAAAAATTTCAAATGTATGGGGGAGCAAAACTATAATCACTACAAATTTGATTCAATTTTACTTCGGCTGCGATCCCTTAGATATCCTGCATTTTTGTGAGTTTATTTTTATCCCCAGGGAAGCCCTTAAGTGTTAAAAAAAATTATTTATGTATTCATGGGCGCAAAAAATAAAAGTTATTTATAGGGGAATATTAAAACATAATAATTATATATATATGTCCTGTCAATAAAATAATATTTTAATGATTAATGACTATGATAAGGCCTAGTGTAATCGTGGCACGTGGCTCATGGACGTAGTCAAGGACAATGATCGTAATTAATGGTAGGACCGTTTAGCTACATGCGTAATGTCGTGATAAAAAATGGGAGTGGTTTCGAGGCCTCTTTAAGGAAAATAGGAGTCACAAATAATGTTTGCAAAGGCGTGGTCAATAAAATATTATTGCGTCGATTAAGAAATAAAATAAGGCCTGGCTAGGAAAACTGAGTGGTTTGAAATGAGATGTGGCTAAGGGGTCTGGTTAAGGAGAATGATCGCGAATAATTGTGAGACCGATTAGCGACATACAAAATGTCGTGAAAAAAATTGGTGTTATTAGGAGTCGTTGTCAAGTAAAACAAAAGTGACAAATATTGTTGTCGAGGGCATTGTCAATAAATGATATTTTGTTGGTTGAGGAACAGGATAAAGCGTGGTCTAAAATTGGGATGTGACTTGGAGAAAGCCATGGTCCCGAATGAGATGATGGCTATGGGGCATGGTCAAGAGAATTGATCGGGATTAATGGTGGGGGCCGATTAGCCAAGTACATAATGTCGTGATAAAAAAAAGGATGTTGTTACTGGGCGTGGTCGAGGAAAACAAGAGTGAAAAATAGGGTTATCATGGGCGTGGCCAAAAGGCGTGGTCTGAAATAATATGTGGTTCAGGGGCGTGGTCAAGTAAATTGATCTTGATCAATGTTGGGAACGATTGGCGACATACACCTGGGCATCGGCGTGGCTATGGGAATGTGGTTGAAGAAAATGGGCGTGATAAAAATGGTTTTATCTTGTGGGTGTGCTCGCGGAATATTGTCGTGGAAAATGGTGTGATTAAGGGCGTGGTAAACAAAATTGTATATAATCCAATATGTAATATGCTGAGGCTAATGGCCTGACGAATTAGAGTGGATCGTTTTTCTTATTACTGTCTGCATTATTGAAACAATAGTTGATTAGGAGTTACCCCAAAAAAGATATTAATTTTTTTTAATACTATAATTACTAAATATTAAAATCCTGAAAAAGGTTTTAATTGAAGGTTGAGTATTGAGCTCCGGCAAAATTTTTCCGTATTTGTAGTTTCTTGTCCGGAAAATTTTTGTGTCAATAAGTAACATTCTTTTCCGATAATATTGTTTGCTACTTTGGAAAAATAGTACAATGTTTTACTATTTTATCATAAAATGAGGAATATTAAGTTATGAATACACACAAAGTGTCATATAATCAAGAACATTGCACTCTAAAATCATACTAAAGAATTGCTCACCACTTCACTATTCCTATAATAATACACTTCATCACTAATTTTCGAATTGTCTAGCAGATGGCAGCAGTGCTGTATTTACACTAGAGGCAGAAAAGGCCCGGGCCTAGGGCGGCAAATTTTGAGGGGCGGAACGCCTGCTGACGATATATTTAAATTTTTAATTTTTACGTTGGAGAATATTAAAATATATTGTATACAAAATACTATATCAAATATTTCGCATATAAAAATACCATTAATGAAATTAATAAAATAATAATAATTTAGTTATAAAAATAGAAGTAACTAATGAAAGAAATCAGGCTTATATCTTTGAGCTGAGATTTATCAATGAGTTGTTGCTGAGAGTGCGTCTTTAGCATTGTTTACCCATCTGAAAATTCCTGTAAAGGAACCTGACAGCTTCCTTTGGAGGTTCCTGCACAGGTTCCTGTACAGGAACGTACGCAGGTTCCTGGTACACCGGTTCCTGCCGCGGATCCTGCGAGGGAACCTGTGCAGGAACCTCCAAAGAAACCTGGGTATTCAAATACCTGTACAGGTTGCTGCATTATCGTGGATGTTGCTGCAGAAATTCCCTGGGGAGGATCTTGAACAGGATCCTGTGCAAGTGAGACACATTTGCAAAAAGTATCTATGAAGGATCATGTACAGGTTCCTGAGCAGGTGGGCATTTCGCAAAAATATCTCTGTCCCACATGAATATTCCTGTAAAGGATCCTTCATAGGAACCTGTAAAAGATCCTTCACAGGAACCTGTAAAGGATCCTTCACAGGTTCCTGTACAGGAATATTCATGTGGGACAGAGATATTTTCGCGCGTGTCCCAATTGCTCAGGAACCTGTACAGGATCCTTCATAGATACTTTTTGCAAATGTGTCTCACTTGCACAGGATCCTGTTCAGGATCCTCCCCAGGGAACTTCTTGCAGCAACATGCACGATAATGCAGGAACCTGTACAGGTATTTGAATACCCAGGTTCCTTTAGAGGTCCCTGCATAGATTCCCTCAAAGGATCCGCGGCAGGAACAGGTGTACCAGGAACCTGCGTACGTTCCTGTACAGGAACCTCCAAAGGAACCTGTCAGGTTCCTGCCAGGCTCCGGTACAGGAATTTTCAGCTGGGTAGTGTATACTGTATACCGTATATACATATGTGACAAGTGACAGGTCTTTCAATGCTTTTGGGGTCTTGAAGTTAAAGCCAAATCTAACAGAAAAATTAAATGACCATGGCGACTCAAAGTTAGAAGAGGATATTTCAAGAAGTAAGTTGTTGAATTTTAAGAGATATCCTTTCCCTCCGTTCCTATATTTACTTCTTCGATGTTTTTGCTTATAATTATTAACAGTTTTTGATTTATTTATTCACAATTTTGTAGTTGTTTTAAATTCTAACCTCAAATAATTTAACTATATATGTAAGAAAGTTTCATTGCCTTTGTTTGTAAAGAAATGTATAAATTTGATTACGAGAAAATATTTGTTGACAAATATGTATCAGTCTATTTGTAAAATATTTTTATCCAAATGTGCGTAAACTAAAAAATGTAAAATTAGAAAATTCAGAAAGAGAGCTATTTTTGATGCCCTGAAATTTGAAATATAAGTAATTAGTTGTCAGGATTTAGAGCTTGGATATTATTATATAAATACATTAGCCGAATAAGTTTTAATTTCTCGTGACAAATTTAATTTTTCTTTGTCTATTTTGAACAGATATTCTCGAAATCATTCCATCACAAAATCCTCAAAATCCTGTTTCAAGTAGCCATTCTGGTCCGGATAACTTCTCGCAAGATAGAGGTCAAGAGGTCTTCCCTTCTCCAAGTGAGAATTCGGAACATCTCAATAACCAATCTTCTAATAATATTTCGCTGATGTACCAGTATGGTTTCTGATTTTTCAAACTCGAAGCGTCAGTATACAGATCGTGTAAGACATTGTATATCTGAGTCCGTATTAATTCGAAAATTGCAAAATGGAGAAACTCAAACTCGACATTGGTTGACTTACTTAGAAAGTGCTAAATCTATTTATTGCGGTCCTTGCAAACTTTTAAAAAAATTAAATTTATTTACTAAAGGATTTAATGATTGGAAAAACGCCCAGGATCGTGTAATACACCATGAACGTTCTACAGAGCATGAAGACATCATTATGTCGATTCTGAGCAGAAAAAGCATCAATCAACGAATCGACGATGCTTTAATTTATGAAGCTGAAAAGGAAATCCATTACTGGAGGAATGTGCTGAAATGTGTAGTAGCAGCCGTTAAACATTTAGCATCTCGCGGATTACCATTCAGAGCCACTGCCGATACATGTGACTCTCCACGCTCTGAAAATTATGTAATGGCTCTATAATTGATAGCTGAGTTTGACCCTTTTTTATCAGAACATATCGAGGTTTATGGGAACAAAGGTAGTGGAACAACGTCACATCTTCCATCTTTTGTTTGCACTTTGACGAAACAACAGGAATGGAGCATGTGTTCTCTTGTAGAGATAACATGAAAATAAACATGTATTTTTTCATCATTGATAGATTGGTAGGTCAATTGTAAAGACAATGCGAAGCATACGAGGAACTACAAGACAGATTCGCCTTCTTACCACTCATTTTCGGCATTGAACAGAGTGAAAAACTACTTTCGTTCGAGTATGGAACAAGACAGATTGAATTCTCTCTCTCTATATCGAATCATCTTTCATGCCAAGGCTAGATTACGATAAAATTATGAACAAGTTTGCCGAAGGAAAAGTGCGAAATACGTTGATGTAAATATCGTCAATGTTTTATGTACATGTTAAAAGTGAGGACCTTTTTTTTGTGCATCGAATCGTAACGAAAATTGTTAGAAAGGGTGGCACCGTTTTTAGCAGCCTTAGTGAAAAGTCACTAACACGTGTATTTTTTAAAGGGAGACTTGGAAAAGGAGTTCGAGGTGCGACAGATCACTCTTCTGTGATCAGTCACTAAAATGCCGTACTACAAAATTTAAATACTGCAAAAAATGCCGTATCTGTATACACTACGTTAATTATGTAAAATCCCGACTTATAAAATTATTATCTGTTGGAGGAAAATTGGACTGAGAAAAAGATTATTTTCCATTTAGTATGATAATACTGTAAATTTAATCAAGCATACTGGTGAATGTAATTAGAAATGCCCTTGAAAAAACTCAAATCACTTGAAAAAAACACAATTAATGTCAATATTGTGAAACTAGTAAATATGCTACGTGGCCCTTGGCAACAATAGCTATTACTTCGGAATGAAAAAACAACAATTATTTACTCATTAATATATTTTTTATCTTACTTTATGCGCGTTAACAATAATCACCGAGAAACACCGCGAAACTCGATAAAATACAATACGATTTTTTTCTATCTGGCGAGATTTCATCGGTCATTATAACTACTTATTTCTTAATTAAAATGAGGAAACAATTTTGCTTAAGTATTCTAATACTTTTTGTAATTTTCTCGCAATCAAATGCGATTTCATCAGTTGAGGATATTGATAATTTGGGTAAGTGACATTCCAGTTTCTCTTATTCCAATCCATTCCACTAACGTCTCATTCTATTGAACTATTTTTTCTAATATCGAAAAGCATTCAATTCTTTGACAAGAAGAATCGTATATAAATCTGAATTTGCAGTACAATATAAATTTTAATTTTGCAAATTCCACCTCCAAAATTTCTTTCTTTAGGTGAAAAAATACTGCCAACAAATTTCTTGTCCATCTAAAAAATGCTGTGTAACGAAATATCTCGAAAATCTCGAAATCACTGTTATTGAAAACCTGGTTGGTTTTTCATTACTTGAAGTTACTTTATATTTTCTTTTTTCAATTTTAAGGCTAAATTGAAACTTTCAAATTATCTAACAAAAAATTAAAAAGATTATTAATATTTCATGTTAGTGCTTTTTAAACAAAAATGATTAGATCATTTGAGTTTGACTTCAAAAATGAAACTTACAATTTTGCAAAAACTTTAGGTTATGTTAGTGTTTCTCGTCGGAAATTGGTATTTTTTGACAAAAATGCAATGGTTTGATTGCCTATTTATCGCACAAGAATATTATATATTAATTCTGAAGTTAAAATATAAATTTTTATCAATAATCAAAAATATTGTCCTTGCTTTTATTTTTTATTAATTTAGATAATAGATACTATGAAATATAAAAATGTTGCATTAACATTATTTTCATATTTTAATCTAAAAATTGAGGAATAAAACCTAAGATTTATGCAAGAAATAAAAAAATATTTAAAGTTATTATCGGGCTTAGAATACGAAAATTTGTAATTTTATCAAAAACGTGTATGCATACAATTTGGGAAAACATATCTTAAATTTCGAAATACAGAAAAAATAAATATTGTTTTTAGTTTAAGGATTCCTATTATGTTGTAAAATGTATTTTTAGTTATGATTTACCTGAAAAGGATGTAAGCTACTTAATTAGTTTCGATTTTCATGCAATTTTACGTTTGTATAAGTCTCGGTAAGTTTTGCTTATCGATTAAATTAAATTTGTATTAATGTGCAGTATTGTGAAATTATATACATTACATGTAAAATGATAATAGAATTAAAATAATTCAGGAAAAAGAGGCGAATTTTTAGGCTTTTTGCTTGTATTACTTTTATTCTATTCTAATTTTTATATTTAACATATATAATTTTACCCTCCCGTGCGGAAAATGCCTTTTTTAGCCTTATTTAAAAAAAGGCTCGTACTAGGCCCTGATAAGGTTGCCTGATTTGAAAATGTGTACAACGGCCCTGATCAGGCACAAGTGAGGCCCGGATAAGGTGCCCTTATTTATAAGTAAAGCCATCTGATAAAAGGCCGTATTTACGGCCCTGATCA